>SZWC01005104.1:88846-132538 GCA_023375785.1 Penium margaritaceum | reverse complement strand
CAACCAGTTCGCACCACTCCGCAACCCGTTCCGCCACTCCGCAACCAGTTCGCACCACTCCGCAACCAGTTTGCACCACTCCGCAACCACAACGCACCAGTCCGCATCCAGTTCCCACCAGTCCGTAACCAGTTCGCACCACTTTGCAACCATTTTGCACCACTCCACAACCAGTTCGCACCACTCCACAACCAATTCGCACCAATCCGCAACCAGTTTGCACCACTTTGCAGCCAGTTTGTACCACTCCGCAACCAGCTCGCACCACTCCACAACCACTTCGCACCACTCCCAAACCAGTTTGCACCACTCCGTAACCAGTTTGCACCACTCCACAACCAGTTCGCACCACTCCGCAACCAGTTCGCACCACTCCGCAACCAGATCGCACCACTCCGCAACCAGTTCGCGCCACCCTGCAACCATTTTGCACCACTGCACAATCAGTTTGCACCACTCCGCACCCAGTTTGCACCAGTCCGCAAACAGTTCCCACCACTCGGCAACGAGTTTGCACCACTCTGCAACCAGTTTGCGCCACTCTGCAACCAGTTCCCACCACTCCGCAACCATTTGGCACCACTCTGCAACCAGATCAAACTTATCCACAGCCATTCGCACCACTCCGCAACGAGTTCGCACCACTCCAAAACCAGTTCCCACATGTCCGCAACCAGTTCGCACCACTCAGCAGCCAGTTTGCACTACTCCGCAACCAGTTCGAACCACTCCGGAACCAGTTTGCACCACTCCTCAACCAGTTCGCACCACTCTGCAACCAGTTCGCACCACTTCGCAACCAGTCCGCACCACTCCGCAACCAGTACGCACCACTCCGCAACCAGACCGCACCACTCCACAAGCAGTCCGCACCACTCCGCTACCAGTTTCCACCACTCCGCAACCAGTTCGCACCACTCCACAACCAGTTTGCACCACTATGCAACCAATTCGCACCATTCCGCAACCAGTTCGCACCACTCTGCTACCAGTTCGCACCACTCCGCAACTTGTTCACACCAGTCCGCAACCAGTTCCCACCACTCTGCAACCACTTCGCACCACTCCGCAACCAGTTCGCACCACTCCACAACCAGTTCGCACCACTCCGCAACCAGTTCGCACAACTCCGCAACCAGTCCGCACCAGTCCGCAACCAATTCCCACCACTCCACAACCAGTTCGCACCACTCCGCAACCACTTCGCACCACTCCGCAACCAGTTCGCACAACTCTGCAACCGGTTCGCGCCACTCCGCAACCAGTTCACACCACCCCACAACCAGTTCGCACCACTCCGCAACCAGTTCGCACCACACCACAACCAGTTCGCACCACTCCGAACCCAGTTCGCACCACTCTGAACCCAGTTCGCACCACTCTGCAACCAGTTCACACCACTCGGCAAAACGTTCGCACCACTCCGCAACCTGTTCGCACCACTTCTCAACCGGTTCGCACCACTCTGGAACTAGTTTTCACCACTCTGCAACCTGTTCGCACCACTCCTCAACCAGTTCTCACCAGTCCGCAACCAGTTCGCACCACTCCGCAGCCAGTTTGCACCACTCCGCAACCGGTTTGCACCACTCCGCAACCAGTTTGAGCACTCAACAAACAGTTCGCAACACTCCGCAACCAAATCGCACCACTTTGAAACCAGTCTGCACCACTCCGCAACCAGTACGCACCATTCCGCAACCAGACCGTACCACTCCTGAACCAGTCCGCACCACTCCGCAAGCAGCTTCCACCGCTCCCCAACCAGTTTGCACCACTCCGAAACCAGTTCGCAACACTCCGCAACCTGTTCGCACCAATCCGCAACCAGTTTGCACCACTCCGCAACCAGGTGGTACCACTCCGCAACCAGTTCCCACCATTTTGCGACCAGTTCGCACCACTCCACAACCAGTTCCCACCTCTCCTCAACCTGTTTGCACAACTCGGCAACCAGTTCGAATCACTCCGCAACCAGTTCGCACTACTCCGCAACGAGTACGCACCAATCCGCAACCAGTTCGCACCACCTCGCAACCAGTCGGCACATATCCGGAACCAGTACGCACCACTTTGCAACCAGATCTCACCACTCCACAACCAGTCCGCACCACTCCGCAGCCAGTTTTCACCACTCCGCAACCAGTTCGCACAACTCCGCAACCAGTTCGCACTTCTCCGCAACCAGTTCGCATCACTCCGCAACCAGTTCGCACCACTCCGCAACCAGTTCGCACCTCTCCGCAACCAGTTCGCACCACTCCGCAACCAGTTCTCACCACTTCCCAGCCAGTTCGCACCACTCCGCAACCAGTTCGCACCTCTCCGCAACCAGTTCGCACCACTCCGCAACCAGTTCTCACCACTTCCCAGCCAGTTCGCACCACTCCGCAACCAGTTCGCACCTCTCCGCAACCAGTTCGCACCACTCCGCAACCAGTTCTCACCACTTCCCAGCCAGTTCGCACCACTCCGCAACCAGTTCGCACCTCTCCGCAACCAGTTCGCACCACTCCGCAACCAGTTCTCACCACTTCCCAGCCAGTTCGCACCACTCCGCAACCAGTTCGCACCTCTCCGCAACCAGTTCGCACCACTCCGCAACCAGTTCTCACCACTTCCCAGCCAGTTCGCACCACTCCGCAACCAGTTCGCACCTCTCCGCAACCAGTTCGCACCACTCCGCAACCAGTTCTCACCACTTCCCAGCCAGTTCGCACCACTCCGCAACCAGTTCGCACCTCTCCGCAACCAGTTCGCACCACTCCGCAACCAGTTCTCACCACTTCCCAGCCAGTTCGCACCACTCCGCAACCAGTTCGCACCTCTCCGCAACCAGTTCGCACCACTCCGCAACCAGTTCTCACCACTTCCCAGCCAGTTCGCACCACTCCGCAACCAGTTCGCACCTCTCCGCAACCAGTTCGCACCACTCCGCAACCAGTTCTCACCACTTCCCAGCCAGTTCGCACCACTCCGCAACCAGTTCGCACCTCTCCGCAACCAGTTCGCACCACTCCGCAACCAGTTCTCACCACTTCCCAGCCAGTTCGCACCACTCCGCAACCAGTTCGCACCTCTCCGCAACCAGTTCGCACCACTCCGCAACCAGTTCTCACCACTTCCCAGCCAGTTCGCACCACTCCGCAACCAGTTCGCACCTCTCCGCAACCAGTTCGCACCACTCCGCAACCAGTTCTCACCACTTCCCAGCCAGTTCGCACCACTCCGCAACCAGTTCGCACCTCTCCGCAACCAGTTCGCACCACTCCGCAACCAGTTCTCACCACTTCCCAGCCAGTTCGCACCACTCCGCAACCAGTTCGCACCTCTCCGCAACCAGTTCGCACCACTCCGCAACCAGTTCTCACCACTTCCCAGCCAGTTCGCACCACTCCGCAACCAGTTCGCACCTCTCCGCAACCAGTTCGCACCACTCCGCAACCAGTTCTCACCACTTCCCAGCCAGTTCGCACCACTCCGCAACCAGTTCGCACCTCTCCGCAACCAGTTCGCACCACTCCGCAACCAGTTCTCACCACTTCCCAGCCAGTTCGCACCACTCCGCAACCAGTTCGCACCTCTCCGCAACCAGTTCGCACCACTCCGCAACCAGTTCTCACCACTTCCCAGCCAGTTCGCACCACTCCGCAACCAGTTCGCACCACTCCGCAACCACTTCACACTCCGCAACCAGTTCGCAGCACTCTGCAACCTGTTCGCACCACTCTTCAACCAGTTCGCACCACTGTGGAACCAGTTTGCACCACTCCGAAACCAGTTCCCACCACTACACAACCAGTTCGCACCACTCCTCAACCAGCTCGCTCCACTCTGCAACCAGTTTGCACCACTCAGCAACCAGTTCGCACCACTCCACAACCCGTTCTTACAACTCCGCAACCAGTTTGCACGACTCCGCAACCCGTTCGAACCACTCCGCAACCAGTTCGCACCACTTCGCAACCAGTCCGCACCACTCCGTAACCAGCACACATCACTCCACAACCAGACCGCACCACTCTGCAACCAGTCTGTACCACTCCGCAAGCAGTTTGCACCACTCCCCAACCAGTCTGCAACCAGTTCGCATCACTCTGCAACCAGTTCGCACCACTCCACAACCAGTCGCACCAATCCGGAACCAGTTCCCACCACTCCGCAACCAGTTTGCACCACTCCGCAACCAGTTCGCACCACTCCGCAACCAGTTCCCACCACTCCGCAACCAATTCACACCACTCTGCAACCAGTTCGCACCACTCCGCAACCAGTTCGCACCACTCCGCAACCAGTTTGCACCACTCCGCAACCCAATCACACCACACTGCAACTAGTTCCCACCACTCCGCAACCAGTTCGCACCATTCCGCAACCAGTTCGCACCACTCCGCAACCAGTTCGCACAACCCCACAACCAATTCGAACCAGTCCGCAACCTGTTCGCACCTCCTTGCAGCCAGTCCGCACCACTCGGCAACCAGACCGCACCACTGCACAACCAGTCCGGACCACTCCACAACCAGTTTGCACCACTTTGAACCAGTTCCCACCACTCCGCAACAAGTTCGCACCACTCCACAAACAGTTCACACCACACCGCAACCAGTTCGCACCACTCAGCAATCAGTTCGCACCACTCCTTAACCAGTTCGCACAACTCCGAAACCAGTTCGCACCACTCCGCAACCCATTCGAACCACTCCGCAACCAATTCCCACCAGTTCGCAACCAGTTCGCACCACTCCGGAGCCAGTTCGCACCTCTCGCAACCCGTTTGCACGACTCCGCAACCAGTTTGCACCACTCCGCAACCAGTTTGCACCACTCTACAACCAGTCCGCACCACTCCGCAACCAGTACGCACCACTCCGCAACCAGACCACACCACTCCACAACCAGTCTGCACCACTCCGTAACCAGTTCGCACCACTACCCAACCAGTTCACACAACTCTGAAACCAGTGTGCAGCACTCCGCAACCTGTTTGCACCACTCCGTAACCAGTTCGCACCACTCAGCAACCAATTCCTACCAGTCCGCAACCAGTTTGCACCACTCCACAACCAGTGTGCACCACTCCGCAACCAGTCCGCACCACTCCGCAACCAGTTCGCACCACTCCGCAACCAGACCGCACCACTCCACAACCAGTCCGCACCACTCCGTAACCAGTTCGCACCACTCCGCAACCAATTCCTACCACTCCGCAACCAGTTTGCACCACTCCGTAACCAGTTCGCACCACTCCGCAACCAATTCCTACCACTCCGCAACCAGTTTGCACCACTCCGTAACCAGTTCGCACCACTCCGCAACCAATTCCTACCACTCCGCAACCAGTTTGCACCACTCCGTAACCAGTTCGCACCACTCCGCAACCAATTCCTACCACTCCGCAACCAGTTTGCACCACTCCGTAACCAGTTCGCACCACTCCGCAACCAATTCCTACCACTCCGCAACCAGTTTGCACCACTCCGTAACCAGTTCGCACCACTCCGCAACCAATTCCTACCACTCCGCAACCAGTTTGCACCACTCCGTAACCAGTTCGCACCACTCCGCAACCAATTCCTACCACTCCGCAACCAGTTTGCACCACTCCGTAACCAGTTCGCACCACTCCGCAACCCCTTCGCACCGCTCCCCACCCAGTTCGCACGACTCCGCAACCAGTTGGCACCACTCCGCAACCAGTTCGCACCACTCCATAACCCGTTCGCACCACTCCGCAACCAGTTCCCACCACTCCGCAACCAGTTCGCACCACTTTGCAACCAGTTCGCACCACTCCACAACCAGTTCGCACCACTCCGCATCCAGTTCACACCAGTCCACAACTAGTTTGCACCACCTCGCAACCAGTCCGCACCACTCCAAAACCAGTACGCACCACTCCGCCACCAGACCGCACCACTCTGCAACCAGTCCGCACCACTGCGCAACCTGTTTGCACCACTTTAAACCAGTTCGCACCACTCAGCAACCAGTTCGCACCACTCCATAACCCGTTCGCACCACTCCGCAATCAATTCCCACCAGTCCACAACCAGTTCGCACCACTCCACAGCCAGTTCACACCACTCCGCAACCCGTTTGCGCCACTCCGCAACCAGTTTGCACCACTCCGCAACCAGTTCGCACCACTTCACAACCATTCTGCACCACTCCGCAACCAGTACGCACCCCTCCGCAACATGACCGCACCACTCCACAACCAGTCCGCACCACTCTGTAAGGAGTATGCACAACTCCCCAACCAGTTCGTACCACTCCACAACCAGTTCTCCCCACTCCGCAACCAGTTTGCACCACTTCGCAACCAGTTTGCACCAGTCCGCAACCAGTTCGCACCACTCCGTAACCAGTTCGTACAACTCCGAAGTCAGTTCGCACCAGTCCGCAACCAGTTCTCACCACCTCGCAACCAGTCGCACCACTCCGCAACCAGTTCCCACCACTCGGCAACCAGTCCGCAGCACTCCACAACCAGTTTGCACAACTCCGCAACCAGTTCGCACCACTCCGCAACCAGTTTACAGCACTCCGCAACTAGTTCAAACCACTCCTGAACCAGTTCGCACCACTCCGCAACCAGTTTGTACCACTCCGCAACCAGTTCGCACAACGTTGCAACCCATTTTGCACCACTCGGCAACCAGTTTGCACCACTCCGCAACAAGTTCGCATCACTCCGCAGCACATTTGCACCACTCAGCAACCAGTTCCCACCACTCCGCAACCAGTTCGCAACACTCCGCAACTTGTTCGCACCACTCCGCAACCAGTTCGCACCACTCCGCAACCAGTTCCCACCACTCCACAACCAGTTCGCACCACTCCACAACCAGTTCCCACCGCTACGCAATCAGTTCGCACCGCTCCGCAACCAGTTGGCACTACTCCGCAACCAGTCGCACCACTTTCCAACTAGTTTGCACCAATTTGCAACCAGTCCGCACCACTCCGCAACCAGTACTCACCACTCCGCAACTAGACCGCACGACTCGGCAACCAGTCCGCAGCAGTCCGCAACCAGTTTGCACCACTCTGCAACTAGTTTGCACGACTCCGCAACCAGTTCGCACCACTCCGCAACCAGTTCGCACCATTCCCCAACCAGTTCCCACAACTCTGCAACTAGTTCGCACCACTCCGCAACCAGTCCGCACCACTCCGCAACCAGTCCGCACAACTCCACAACCAGTTCGCACCACTCCACAACCAGTTCGCACCACTCCACACCCAGTTCGCACCACTCCGCAACCAGTTTGCTTCACTCCGGAACAAGTTCACACCACTCCGCAACCAGTTTGCACCACTCCGCAACCAGTTTGCACCACTCAGCAACCAGTTCGCACCACTCCGCAACTAGATCGCACCACTCGGCAACTAGTTAGCACCACTCCGCAACCAATTCGCACCACTCTTTAACCAGTTAGCACCAGTCTGCAACCAGTTCACACCTCTGTGCAGCCAGACTGCACCACTTTACAACAGGTTCCCACCACTCCACAACCAGTTTGCACCACTTCGCATCGAGTTCGCACCACTCCACAACCAGTACTCTGCAACCAGTCCGCACCACTCTGAAACCAGTCCGCACCACTCGGCAACCAGTTCCCACCACTCCACAACCAGTTCACACCGACCCGCAACCAGCTTGCACCACTCCGCAACCAGTTCGTACCACTCCACAACCAGTTCACACCGACCCGCACCCATTTCGCACCACTCCGCAACCAGTTCGCACCACTCCACAACCAGTTTGCAGCACTCCGCAACCAGTTCGCACCACTCCGCAACCAGTTCGCACCAGTCTGCAACCAGTTCGCAACAGTCCACAACCCGTTCGCACCACTCTGGAACCAGTTTGCACCAGTCGGCAACGAGTTTGCACCAGTTCGCAACCAGTTCGCACCTCTCTGCAACCAGTTCACACCAATCCGCAACCCGTTCGCACCACTCCGCAACCAGTTTGCACCACTCCACAACCAGTTTGCACCTCTCCGCAACCAGTTTGCAGCACTTCGCAACCAGTCCGCACCGCTCCGCAACCAGTACGAACTACTCCGCAACCAGACCGCACCACTCCGCAACCAGTCCGCACCACTCCGCAAGAAGTCTGCACCACTCCCCAACCAGTTCGCACCACTCCGCAACCAGTTCGCACCACTCCGCAACCAGTTTGCACCACTCGGCAACCAGTTCGCACCAGTCAGCAACCAGTTCGCACCACTCGGCAGCCAGTACGCACCACTTCACAACCCGTTCGCGCCACTCTACAACCTGTTTGCACCACTGCGCAACCCGTTTGCACCAATCTGCAATCAGTTCACACCACTTCGCAACCAGTCCACACCACTCCGCAACCAGTATGCACCACTCCGCAACCAGACGGCAACACTCCGCAACCAGTCCGCACCACTCCGTAAGCAGTTTGCACCACTCCCCAACCAGTTCGCACCACTCCGCAACCAGTTCGCACCACTCCGCAACCAGTTTGCACCACTCCGCAACCAGTTCGCACCACTCCGCAACGAGTTCGCACCACTCCGCAACCAGTTCGCACCACTCCGCAACCAGTTCGCACCACTCCGCAACCAGTTCGCACGACTCCGCAGCCAGTTCGCACCACTACGCAACCAGTTCGCACCACTCCGCAACCAGTTCAAAACACTCGGCAACCAGTTCGCACCAATCCGCAACCAGTTCGCACCCCTCCGCAACCAGTTCGCTCAACTCCGCAGACAGTTTGCACCACGCCGCAACCAGGTTGCACAACTCTGCAACCAGTTTTCATCACTTCGCAACCAGTTGGCACCACTCTGCAACCAGTTCACACCACTCCACAACCAGTTCGCACCAATCGGCAACCAGTTCGCACCACTCCCCATCCAGTTCGCACCACTCCGTAACCAGTTCGTACCACTCCGCAACCTGTTTGCACCCCTCCGCAACCGGTTCGCACAACTCCTCAACCAGTTTGCACTATTCTGCAACCAGTTTGCACCACTCCGCAACCAGGTCCCACCATTCTGCATCCAGTTCACACCGCTCCGCAACCAGTTCGCACCAGTCCGCAACCAGTTTGCACCACTCTGCATCCAGTTCGCACCACTCCGCATCCAGTTTGCACCGCTCTGTGACAAGTTCGCAACACTCTGCAACCTGTTCGCACCACTCGGCAACCAGCTCGCACCTCTCCGCAACCAGTTCACACAACTCCACAACCAGTTCGCACCACTCCGCAACCAGTTCGCACCACTCCTCAACCAGTTCGCACCACTCTGCAACCAGGTCGCACCACTCTGCAACAAGTTCGCACCACTCCGTAACCAGTTCGCACCACTCCGCAACCAGTTCGCACCACCCCGCACCCAGTTCGCACCACTCCGCAACCAGTTCGCACCTCTCCGCAACCAGTTCGCACCAGTCCGCAACCAGTTCGCACCACTCCGCAACCAGGTCGCACCACTCCGGAACGCGTTCGCACCACTCCGCAACCAGTTCGCACCACGCCGCAACCAGTTGGCACCACTCCGCAACCAGTTTGCACCACTCCGTAACCAGTTCGCACCACTCCGCTACCAGTTTGCACCACTCCGCAACCAGTTCGCAACACTCCGCAACCAGTTCGCACCATTCCGCAACGAGTTCGCACCACTTTGCAACCCGTTCGCACCACTCTGCAACCAGTTCGCACCACTCCACAACCAGTTTGCACCACTCCGTAACCAGTTCGCACCACTCCGTAACCAGTTCGCACCACTCCGCTACCAGTTTGCACCACTCCGCAACGCGTTCGCACCGGCCGCAACCAGTTCACACTAGTCAGCAGCCAGTTTGCACCAATCCGCAATCAGTTTGCACCACTCCACAAACAGTTCGCACCACTCCGCAACCAGTTCGGGCCACTCCGCAACTAGTTCGCACCACTCCTTAACAAGTTTGCACCACTGCGCAACCAATTCGAACCACTCTGCAACCAGATCACACTACTCCGCAACCAGTTCACACCATTCAACAACCAGTTCGAACCACTCCACAGCCAGTTCGCACCACTCTGCAACCAGTTCGCACCCCTCTGCAACCAGTAAGCACCAGTCCGCAACCAGTTTGCACCATTCCGCAGCCAGTTTGCACCACTCCGCACCAAGTTCGCACTACTCCGCAACCAGTTTGCACCACTTCGCAACCTGTTCGTACCACTCCGCAACCAGTACTCTGCAACCAGTCCGCACCACTCTGCAACCAGTCCGCACCACTCTGCAACCAGTTCGCACCACTCCACAACCAGTTCGCACCACTCCGCACCCAGTTCGCACCACTCCGCAACCAGTTCGCACCACTCCGCACCCAGTTCCCACCACTCCGCATCCAGTTCGCACCAATCTGCAACCAGTTCGCACTACTCCGCAACCAGTTTGCACCACTCCGCAACTAGATCGCACCACTTCGCAACCAGTTCGCACCACTCCGCAACCAGTTCGCACCACTCCGCAACAAGTTTGCACCACTCCGCAACCAGTTCGCACCAGTCCGCAACCAGTTCGCACCAGTCTGCAGCCAGTTCGCAACAGTCTGCAACCAGTTCGCACCACTCCGAAACTAGTTCGCATCACTCTGCAACCCGTTCACACCACTCTGCAACCAGTTTGCACCACTCTGCAACCAGTTCGCACCACTTCGCAACCAGTTTGCACCAGTCCACAACCAATTTGCACCACTCTGCAACAAGTTCGCACCACTTGGCAACCAGTCCGCACCACTCCGCAACCAGTACGCACTACTCCGCAACCAGACCGCATCACTCCGCAACCAGTCCCCACCACTCCGCGAGCAGTTTGCACCACTCCCCAACCAGTTTGCACCACTGCGCAACCAGTTCGCACAACTCCGCAACCAGTTCGCACGACTCCGCAACCAGTTCGCACCACTCCGCAACCAGTTCACACCACTCTGCAACCAGTTCGCACCACTCCGCAACCAGTTTGCACCACTCCGCAACCAGTCCCCACCACTCCGCAACCAGTTCGCACCACTCCGCAACCAGTTCGCACCATTCGGCAACCAGTTTGCACTACTCCACAACTAGCATTGTGCCAGAGTTGTGCCAGAGTTGTGCCCGAGTTGTGACTGAGTTGTGCCATAGCTGTGGCAGTGTTGTACAAGAGTTGTGCCATAGTTGTGCAAGAGTTGTGCCAGAGTTGTACGAGAGTTGTGCCAGAGCTGTGCCAGAGGTATGCCAGAACTGTGCCAGAGTTATGCCATAGGTGTGCCAGAGTTATGCCAGATTTGTGCCAGAGTTGTGGCAGAGTTGTGCTATAGTTTTGCCGGATTTTTGCCAGAGGTGTGCCAGAGCTGTGCCAGAGTTGTGCCAGAGTTGTGCCAGAGGTGTGCAAGTGTTGTGCCAGAGTTGTGCTGGAGGTGGGCTGGAGTTGGGCCAGAGTTATGCCAGAGTATTGCCAGAGTTGTGCTAGTGTTGTGCCAGAGTCTTGCCAGAGTTGTGCCAGAGTTGTTCTAAAGTTGTTCCAGAGTTGTGCCAGAGCTGTGCCAGAGTAGTGCCAGAGTTGTGCTAGTGTTGTGCCAGAGTCTTGCCAGAGTTGTGCCAGAGTTGTTCTAAAGTTGTTCCAGAGTTGTGCCAGAGCTGTGCCAGAGTAGTGCCAGAGTTGTGCCAGAGTTGTGCCAGAGTTGTTCCAGTGTTGTGCCAGAGTTGTGCCAGAGTTCTTCCAGAGTTGTGCCACATTGTACCAGAGCTGTGCCAGAGTTGTGCCAGAGTTGTGCTAGAGATGTTCCAGAGTTGTGTCAGAGTCGTGCCAGAGTTGTGCCAGAGTTGTGCCAGAGTTGTGCCAGAGTTGTGCCAGAGTTGTGCACGAGTTGTGCTAGAGTTTTGCCAGAGTTTTGCCATAGTTTTGCCAGAGTTTTGCCATAGTTTTGCCCGAGTTGTGCCAGAGTTGTGCCAGATTTGTGCCTGAGTTGTGCTAGAGTTGTGCCAGAGTTGTGCTAGACTTTTGCCAGAGTTTTGCCAGACCTGTGCCATAGTTGTGCCAGAGTCGTCCCACAATTGTGCCAGAGTTGTGTATGTGTTGTGCCAGAGTTGTGCCAGAGTTGTGCCAACGTTGTGCCAGAGTTGTGCCAGAGTGGTGCCAGAGTTGTGCTTGAGTTGTTCCAGAGTTGTGCCTGAGGTGTGCTAGAGTTGTGCCAGACTATTCCGGAGTGGTGCCGGAGTTGTGCTAGAGTTGTGCCAGGGTTGTGCCAGAGTCGTGCCAGAGTTGTGCTATAGTTGTGCGGGGGTTGTTTCAGAGTTGTGCCGGAGTTGCGTCAGAGTCGTGCCAGAGTTGTGCCAGAGTTGTGTCAGAGTTGTGCCAGAGTTTTGCCAGAGTTGTGCCAGAGTTGTCCCAGAGTTGTCCCAGAGTTGTGCCAGAGTTGTGCCAGACTTGTACCAGAGTTGTGCCAGAGTTGTGCCAAAGTTGTGCCAGAGTTGTGCCAGAGTTGTGCGACAGTAATTCCAGAGTTGTGACAGAGTTGTGCCAGAGTTGTGTTAGAGTTGTGCTAGAGTTGTGCCAGAGTTGTGTTAGAGTTGTGTCTGAGTTGTGCCAGAGTTGTGCCATAATTGTGCCACAAGTGTGGCAGAGTTGTGCCAGAGTTGTTCCAGAGTTGTGCCAGAGTTGTGCCATAGTTGTGCAAATGTTCTATTAGTGTTGTGCCATAGTTTTGCCAGAGTTTTGCCAGAGTTGTGCCAGATTTGTGCCAGAATTATGCCATAGGTTTACCAGAGTTATGCCAGAGTTGTGCCAGAATTGTGCCAGAGCTGTGCCAGAGTTGTGCCAGAGTTGTGCCAGAGTTGTGCCAACGTTGTGCAAGATTTGTGCCAGAGCTGTGCCAGGATTGTGCCAGAGTTTTGCCAGAGTTTGCCAGAGTTGTGCCAGAGTTATGCCATACTCGTGCCAATGTTGTAACGATTTGTGCCAGAGTTGTGCCAGAGTTGTTCCAGAGTTTGGCCAGAGTTGTGCCAGAGTTGTGCCAGAGTTGTGCCAGAGTTGATCCATAGTTGAGCCAAAGCTGTGCCAGAGTTGTGCCAGAGTTGTGCTAGAGTTTGGCAAGAGTTGTGCAAGAGTCATGCCAGATTTTTGCCAGAGTTGTGCCAGAGTTGTGCCACAGTTGTACCAGACTTGTGCCAGAGTTGTGCCAGAGTTGTGCCAGAGTTGTGCTAGAGTTGTGTGCCAGAGTTCTGCCAGATGTGTGCCAGAGGTGTGCCAAAGTTGAGCCAGAGTTGTTCCAGAGTTGTGCCATAGCTTTGCCAGAGTTTTGCCGGAGTTGTGCCAGAGTTATGCCAGAGTTGATCCAAAATTGTGCCAGAGTTCTACCAGAGTTGTGCAAGAGTTGTGCCAGAGTTGTGCCAGAGTTGTGCCAAATTTGGCCCAGTGTTGTGGCATAGTTGTGTCACAGTTGTGCCACAGTTGTGCCAGAGTTGTGCATGAGTTGATGCAGAGTTGTGCCATAGTTGTGCTGGAATTTTGCCAGCGTTGTGCCCGAGTTGTGCCAGAGTTGTGCCAGGATTGTGCCAGAGTTGTGCCAGAGTTGTACCAGAGTTATGCCAGAGTTGTGCCAGAGTTGTGCCAGATTTGTGCCAGGTTTTTGCCAGAGCTATGTCAGAGTTGTGCCAGAGTTGTGCCATAGTTGTTCCAGAGTTGTGCTAGAGTTGTGCCAGAGTTGTGCCAGAGTTGTGCCAGAGTTGTTTCAGAGTTGTGCCAGAGTTTTGCCAGAGTTATGTCAGAGTTGTGCCAGAGTTGTGCCCGAGTTGTGCCAGAGTTGTGCCAGGATTGTGCCAGAGTTGTGCCAGAGTGGTGCCAGGGTTGTGCCAGAGTTGTGTGAGAGTTGTGAGAGAGTTGTGCCAGAGTTGTGCCCGAGTTGTGCCAGAGTCGTGCCAGAGTTGTTCCAGACTTGTGCCAGAGTTGTGCAATAGTTGTGCCAGAGTTGTGCCAGAGTTGTGCCAGAGTTGTGCCTGAGTCGTGCATGAGTTGTGCCAGAGTTGTGCCAGAGTTGTGCCAGAGTTGTGCCAAAGTTGTGCTAGAGTTTTGCCAGAGTTGTGCCAGAGTTGTGCCAGTGTTGTGCCACAGTTGTGCCAGGGTTGTGTCAGAGTTGTTCCAGAGTTGTGCCCGAGTTGTGCTAGAGGTTTTTCAGAGCTGTTCCAGAGTTGTGCCATAGTTGGGCCAGAGTTGTGCCAGAATTATGCTAGAGTTGTGTCAGAGTTGGGCCAGAATTGTGCCAGAGTTGTGCCAGAGTTGTGACAGCGTTAAGCCATGGCTGTGCAATGGTTGTGCCAGAGTTGTTCCAGAGTTGTTTCAGAGTTGTGCCAGAGTTTTGCCAGAAATGTGTCAGAGTTGTGCCAGAGGTGTGCCAGAGGTGTGCCAGGGTTGTGCCAGAGTTGTTCCATATGTGTGCCAGAGTTGTGCCAGAGTTGTGCTAGAGTTTTGCCTGAGTTTTACCAGAGTTGTGCCAGAGTTGTGCCAGAGTTGTGCCAGAGCTGTGCAAGAGGTGTGCACGAGTTGTGCCAGAGTTATGCCAGAGTTGTGCCAGAGTTGTGCCAGAGCTGTGCAAGAGGTGTGCACGAGTTGTGCCAGAGTTATGCCAGAGTTGTGCCAGAGTTGTGCCAGAGTTGTGCCAGTGTTTTTCCAGAGTTTTGCTACAGTTGTTCCAGAGTTATTCCAAAGTTGTGCCAGAGTTGTACCAGAGTTCCGCAAGAGTAGTGCCAGAGTTTTGCCGGAGTTGTGCCAGAGTTGTTCCAGAGTTGTGCCAGAGTTGTGCCAGAGCTGTGCCAGAGTTGTGCCAGAGTTCTTCCAGAGTTGTGCCAGATTGTGCCATCGCTGTGCCAGAGTTGTGCCAGAGTTGTGCTAGAGTTGTTTCCGAGTTGTTTCAGAGGTGTGCCAGAGTTGTGCCAGAGTTGTGCCAGAGTTGTACATGAGTTGTGCAATTTTTTTGCCAGAGTTTTGACAGAATTTGGACTGAGTTGTGCCAGAGTTGTGCCAGAGTTGTGCCTGAGTTGTGCCAGAGTTGTGCCAGAGTTGTGCCAGACTTGTGCCAGAGTTGTGCCAGAGTTGTGCCAGAGATGTACCAGAGTTGTGCCAGAGTTGTGCCAGAGGTGTGCCAGAGTTGTGCCAGGGTTGTGCCAGAGTTGTGCCAGAGTTGTGCCCTATTTGTGCCAGAGTTGTGCCAGAGTTGTGCCAGAGTTGTGGCAGTGTTGTACAAGAGTTGTGCCATAGTTGTGCCAGAGTTGTGCCAGAGTTGTGCCAAAGGTATGCCAGAACTGTGCCAGAGTTATGTTATATGTGTGCCAGAGTTGTGCCAGAGTTATGCCAGATGTTTGCCAGGGTTGAGGCAGAGTTGTGCTATAGGTTTGCCGTAGTTTTGCCAGAGTTGTGCCAGAGTTGTACCAGAGTTGTGCCAGAGTTGTGCCAGAGGTGTGCAAGAGTTGTGCCAGAGTTGTGCTGGAGTTGTGCTGGAGTTGTGCCAGAGTTGTGCCAGAGTAGTGCCAGAGTTATGCCAGTGTTGTGCCAGAGTTTTGCCAGAGTTGTGCCAGAGTTGTTCCAGAGTTGTGTAAGAGTTATGCCGGAGTTGTGCCAGAGTTGTGCCAGACTTGCGCCAGAGTTGTGCCTGAGTTGTGCTAGATTTTTGCCAGAATTTTGCCATAGTTTTGCCATAGTTGTGCCAGATTTGTGCCCGACTTGTGCCTGAGTTGTGCTAGAGCTGTGCCAGAGTTGTGCCAGACCTGTGCCGGAGTTGTGCCAGACTTGTGCCATTGTTGTGCCAGAGTCATGCCAGAGTTGTGCCGTAGTTGTGCCAGTGTTGTGCCAGAGTTGTGCCAGAGTTGTGCCAAAGTTGTGCCAGAGTTGTGCCAGAGTTGCGCCAGAATTGTGCCAGAGTTGTGCCAGAGGTGTGCTAGAATTGTGCCAGAGTTGTGCCAGAGGTGTGCTAGAATTGTGCCAGAGTTGTGCCAGAGGTGTGCTAGAATTGTGCCAGAGTTGTGCCAGAGGTGTGCTAGAATTGTGCCAGAGTTGTGCCAGAGGTGTGCCAGAGTTGTGCCAGAGTTGTGCCAGAGTTGTGCCAGAGTTGTGCCAGAGTTGTGCCAGAGTTGCGCCAGAATTGTGCCAGAGTTGTGCCCGAGTTGTGCCAAAGTTGTGCCAGAGTTGTGCCATAGTTGTGCCGGTTTTGTACAAGATTTGTGCCATGGTTTTGCAAGAGTTGTGCCGGATTTGTACCAGAGTAGTGCCAGAGTTGTGCGAGAGTTGTGCCAGAGGTATGCCAGAATCGTGCCAGAGTTGTGCCATAGTTGTTCCAGAGTTGTGCCAGAGTTGTGCCAGAGTTGTGCCAGAGTTGTGCTAGAGTTGTGCCAGAGTTGTGCCAGAGTTGTGCCAGAGTTGTACCAGAGTCCTGCCAGAGTTGTGCCAGAGTTGTGCCAGACTTGTGCCAGAGTTGTGCCAGAGTTGTGCCATAGTTGTGCCAGACTTGTGCAATAGTTGTGCCAGAGTTGTGCCACAGTTTTGCCAGAGTTTTGCCAGAGTTTTGCAAGAGTTTGGCCAGAGTTGTGCCAGAGTTGCGCCAGAGTTCTGCCAGAATTGGGCCAGAGTGTTCCAGAGTTGTGCCAGCGTTGTGCCAGAGTTGTGCCATAGTTGTGCCAGTGTTGTACAAGAGTTGTGCCATAGTTGTGCAAGAGTTGTGCCAGAGTTGTGCCAGAGGTGTTCCAGAGTTGTGCCATAGTTTTGCCAGAGGTATGCCAGAATTTTGCCAGAGTTGTGCCAGAGTTGTGCCAGAGTTGTGCCAGAGTTGTGTCAGAGTTGTGCTAGAGTTGGGCCAGAGTTGTGCCAGAGTTGTGCCAAAGGTGCGCCAGATTTGTGCCAGAGTTGTGTCAGAGTTGTGCCAGAGTTGTGCCAGAATTGTGCCAGAGTTGTGCCAGAGTTGTGCCAGAGTTGTGCAAGAGTTGTACCAGAGTTGGTCCAGAGTTGTGCCAGAGTTGTGCCAGAGTTGTACCATAGTTGTGCCTGTTGAGCCAGAGTTTTGCCAGAGTTGTGCCAGAGTTCGGCCAGAGGTGTGCCAGAGTTTCACCGAAGTTGTGCCAGAGTTGTTCCTGAGTTGTGCCACATCGTGCCAGCATTGTGCCAGAGTTGTGCCAGGGTGTCAAAAGAATGCGATGGGCGGAAATGGCAATAGCAGAAGCAGACAGAAGTAATGAGACATCTGAGGGTACTTCAGAACAATGACGGAAGCAGAAAGGAGTGAGCTGTCCCGAGGAGTTAGTCACAGAGCTTGAAGAGAGGCGAGGTATCGGCGATGTGAGGTAGACAGAAGATAGTGAGAGAAAGCGAGAGCGAGGCCGGTGATGGGTGGATGTGTGTTGAGTGAAGGATCAAGGGTGATGGAGCAAAGAGTTTTGAGCTGGGAATGGTTGGCGAAGGCGGAGTGATCGAGGAGCGAGCTGAGCGAGGACACGACAGCAAAGCCACGGAACCAAGGAGGAACAGGATGAAAATAAAATTTCTGGTTAACTTGGGGGAAATGAACATCCTCCATATATGTAACAGATCAGGACAAAAATACATTAGAAACGACTTCTTTTGCACTAGCCGGATGCGCTTGTGGGGCAGCCGCTTATTATGGAATTACTCGATAGAGGGTCCGTTGGTCAGTCGATGACCGTCAACGGCTATTTGGAACTATCACCGAGATGGTTCTTGGCCGGAGCTGAACCATTATTGAGAGTGCTTGGAATATCCAAGCGAGAGGAGTTGATGTGGTTATGTTTTGAATTCTGACAACCCCCGTGAAGATGACCAAAACGTGTTGTCCCCGAGTTGGAATGAAGTTCAGGGATCTACCGGTTTGATGGAGGTGGTGCAAAGGGAAGAGAGGCCAAGGTATGTCAAGGAGGTGGCAGCGGCAGCTAATAAAGTGATGTTTGACAGGGTGAGGTGGTGCGTAGATGATAAAGGCGATCCCCATGAGCGCATTGTTGGTGAATGTGTCAGAATAATACAATGAGAGGAGACGGGAATAGCAGAAGCAGGCAGAAGCAATGGGACATGCACAAGCAGGTCAGCGAGATGACAAAGGAATAGGGATGTGAGACGTCCCGAGGAGTTTGCCGCAGGGCTTGCCCAGAAGCAAGGCAACAGAGATACGAGGGAGACAAGAGGCAGTGAGAGAGTGAAAGTGAAGCGAGTGATTGGTCATTGCTTGTTGGGCAAGGGATCAAGGGTGACGAAGCGAAGGGCAGTGAGCTAAGAGTGGTTGGTGAAGCCAAAGTGAGCGAGGAGTGAGCAGAGCGAGTACACGGCGGCAAAGCCGCGGAACCAAAGGTGAACAGGTGAACAGGTGAACCAAAGGTGAACAGGTGAACCAAAGGTGATCATAATTGGTCTGGTTGTCTTAGGAGGGAATGAACATCCTCCATATATGCAACAGAACAGGACAATAATACATCAACAACGGCTTATTTTGCGCTAGCCGGACGCGCTTGCGGGGCAACCGCTGATTAGGAGATTAGAGGGTCCACTTATCGGTCGATGACCGTCAACGTCTAGTTGGAATGATCACCGAGGTGGTCCTTGGCCGGAGCTAACCCGTTATTGAGAGTGCTTGGAATATCAAAGCGAGAGGAGTTGATGTGGTCATCTTCTGAATTCTGACACCCCCCGTGAAGATGACCACTACGTGTTGTCCCCGATTTTAAATGAATTTGAGAGATCTACCGGTGCGCTGGAGGTGGTGGAAAAGGAAGAGAGGCCAAGGTAGGTCGGGGAGGTGGCAGCGGCAGATGATCCATTGCTATTTGACAGGGTGAGTTGGTGCATAGATGATAAAGGTGATACCCATGAGCGCATCATTGGTGAATGGTGTGGAACACCTTGTCCAATGGGTTGGTGCCTGGATAGTGGCTTTGGATATGTCGTGACAGGCTGTATCGGTGGTAAGGTAGAGGAGTCCGAGGACCAGTTCTTCGATTTGGAACAAATGATCCCAGTATGTATATAGGGACACAGTGGTGGGGAAATATGTTTTGCGTTTTTCCAACAAAGGGCCAGAAGTAGAGGACGTCCTCCACATTGCTGTGGTCCGTGGTGATGCATTGAACCACAGTTTTCTAGTTAGGACACCACTCTTAGAGGTTAGGGTGTCCTTGTTCGTTGAAGTGCAGGATGAGTGAGGATTCGATGATAGAGCCAACTCCAGATAGTGTATCTCGGACCCAGTGTGTCATGATAGATAGTTTACTAGAAAGGGGAAAGGGAGATGGAATGCAGCAGGGAGAAGATGACGGCCAGTTTCAGATGCTGATGGTTGCTGCTGAGGATAACAGATGATTGAGGCTGATGGAAGGAAACGGGGTGATGTTGCAGGAGTAGGCGCAGGGGCGGCTCTGTGAGCACTGAGGAATTTTTGGCATGGGCACAGGTTGTCGCGCAATAGGCGGTGCAACCAGATGGATCCTTGTGCCGGACGGAGAACGATGTTGGAGGCGGAGGAGCAAATGATGACGGAGTGAGCGCAGGGGCAAAACCACGTGCACTGCGGAAGTTTTGGCGTGGGTGCAGGTCGTCGCGAGAGTGGCAATGCGACCGGGCGGATCCTTGTGCCGAGCGGAGAACGATGCTGGAGGCAGAGGAGCGACTGATGACGGAGTGGGCGGAGGGGCAAAACCTCGTGTTCTACGGAAGTTTCAGGGTGGATGCAGATCGTCTTGAAACATGCGATGCGACCAGGTGCATCCGTGTGCCGAGCGGAGAATGATGATGGAGACGGAGGAACAACTGATGACGGAGTAGAAAAAGGGGCGAAACCACGTGCGCTGCGGAAGTTTCGGCATGGGTAAAGGTTGTCGCTAAATGGACGATGTGACCGGGCGGATCCTTGTGCGAAGCAGAGAATTAAGCGGAAGTGCAAGAACAGATGATGACGGAGTAGGTGCAGGGTTGGAACCACGTACGCGGCAAAGTGATGCTGATGAGAATGATGGCAGAGCTGAAGCTGATGCTGAGGCAGTTAGAGGAAGGCAGAGGAAGCTGGGATGAGACTGATGCGAGTGAGGAGACGGAGGATACTGATGTGTGATGATGACTGGTGCGAGATGAAGTTTATGAGGCAGCAACGGCAGTGGAAGGAGGACGAAGAAGTGAGGTAAGTTGCAGCAGGTGCATGTGAGGTAACCGGTTGCTTGTATGTCAAGAGAGTGACGGCTTGTTCCCCAATTTCTTGATGCATGAGCGGGAAGACTGGTGGTGTCCGATGTCTTGCCAGCTGGAGAAAGACAGTTACGACAGAGAAGGCTAGAGATGAGCAGAGGTGTCCGTCTGCGATTTTCAGGAGAGTGATGGCCGGTTCCCCAGTTGGCTCGAAGCAGGAGGAGGAAGACAGGTGGTGTCCAATGTCCTTACGGCGGTTGGCAATCTGCTGCTGCTGATGATGCGAGAAGGCGGTGCGATGGTCCGGCTCAAGACGATGAGTGCAAGGAGGTGGATGTGGATGGGGCAGATGGAGCACATGAGGTAGTGGGAACAGATGAGGAAGAGAACGACACTCGTGGCAACTGGAGTGACGAGGGTGGGCAGATGACGGGAAGCAAGAAGCATCTAGGAAGATGGCGACAAGCGGCGACGCGGGAGCTGCTTGAGGCTGATATTGACGTCGTGTCACCGAATGTAGACCACGGGCGCGGATTGGGCACAGGGCTTGATCAAGATGAGAAGGAGTCTTTTCAGCTTGAGAAGCAATCGGAGCAGTGCTGCTTACATCAGTTGTTGGTGAAGCGGAGCGGCGTAAAGTGACAGTGGTGGCGGCAGATGAATGCTGGACTGAGCGGTAGCGGAGCGGCGACTGCGTTACAGGGTACCAGGTGATGTAGCATGTTGCTGTGATACCATGTCAAAAGAATGCAATGAGTGGAGACCGTAGTAGCAGAAGCAAAAAGAAGCAACGGGACATGCACAAGCACGTCAGCAAGATGACAAAGGCAGAGGGACGTGAGATGTACCAAGGAGTTTATTGCAAGGCTTGCCCAAAAGTGAGGCAACTAAGATGTGAGGTAGACAAGAGGCGGTGAGAGACCAAAAGTTAAGCGAGTGATGGGTCGTTGCGTGTAGGACGAGGGATCAAGGGTGACGAAGCAAAGGGCGCTGAGCTAAGAGTGGTTGGCGAAGGCAAAGCGAGCGCGGAGCAAGCAGAGCGAGTACACGGCGGCAAAGCTGCAGAACCAACGGTGAACAGGATGAGTAGATGTTCTGGTTAACGTGGAAGGGAATGAACATCCTCCATATATGCAACAGAATAGGACAAAAATACATAAGCAATGGATTTTTTTGCGCTAGCCGGACGCGCTTGCGGGGCAATCGGTTATTAGGTGATTACTCGGTAGAGGGTCCGTTGATCAGTTGATGACCGTCAACGGCTAGTTGGAACTATCACTGAGGTTGTCCTTTGCCAGAGCTGAACCATTATTGAGAGTGCTTGGAATATCCAAGCGGGAGGAGTTGATGCGGTCATATTCTGAAGTATGACACCCCCGATGAAGATGACCACTATGTGTTGTCCCTGAGTTTGAATGAAGTTGAAGGATATACCGGTTTGCTGGAGGTGGTGGAACGGGGAGAGAGGCCAAGGTAGGTCGAGGAGGTGGCAGTGGCAGCTGATCCATTGCTATTTACCAGGGTGAGTTGGTGCGTATATGATAAAGGTGATACCCATGAGCGCATCATTGGTGAATGGTGTGGAACACCTTGCCCAATGGGTCGGTGCCTAGGCAGTGGCTTTGGAGGATGTCGTGAAAGGATGTATCGGTGGTGAGGTAGAGGAGTCCGAGGACCAGTTATTTGATTTGGAACCAATGATCCCAGTAGAGTTACAGGGACACAGTGGTGGGAAAATCTGTTTGGGTTTGTCTCACGAAGGGCCGGAAGTGGATGACGTCCTCCACATTGCTGTGGTCCACGGAGATGCATCGAACCATAGTTTCCAGATAGGACACCACTTTAAGAGGTTGTGGTACCCTTGTTCGTTGAAGTGGAGGATGCGTGAGGGTTCAATGACAGAGGCAACTCCGGAGAGTGTTTCTTGGACCCAGTGTGTCATGATAGGTAGTTTACTGTACATTCACTAAGTGGAGGTGATGATGTCCATTTGGTTGTTGAATATGGTGAGGGAATGCAGCAGGGAAAACATGACGGCCAGTTTCAGATGCTGATCGTTGCTGCTGAGGAGGACGGATGATCGAGGCTGATGGAAGGAAACGGGGTGATGTTGCAGGAGTAGGTGCAGGGGTGGCGCTCTGAGCGCTGAGGAAGTTTTGGCGTGGGCATAGGTCGTCGCGCAATGGGCGATGCAACCGGACGGATCCTTGTGCCGAACGGAGAACGATGCTAGAGGCGGAGGAGCCACTGATGACGGAGTGGGTGCAGGGGCGAAACCACGTGCGCTGCGGAAGCTTTGGTGTGGGTGCAGGTTGTCACGAGAGTGGCGATGCGTCTGGGAGGATCCTTGTGTTGAGCAGAGAATGATGCTGGAGGCGGAGGAGAGACTGATGACGAAGTGTGCGTAGGGACAAAACCTCATGCACTGCGGAAGTTTTGGCATGGGCACAGGTTGTTGCGAAACAGGTGATACGACCGGGCGGATCCTTGGACCGGGCGGAGCCTTGTGCCGAGCAGAGAACGATGCTGGAGGCGAAGGAACGACTGATGACGGAGTGGACGCAGGGACGACACCACGTGCACTGTGGAAGTGTTGGCGTGGGTGCAGGTTTTTGCTAAACAGGAGATGTGACCAGGCGGATCCTTGTGCCAAACATAGAATGATGCGGAAGCGGAGGAACAGATAATGACGGAGTGGGCGCAGTGGTGGAACCACTGCGCGTGGCAAAGTGATTTTGACGAGAATGATGGCAGAGCTGAAGCTGATATAGAGGCAGTTCAAAGGAGGCAGAGGAAGCTGGGATGAGATTGATGGAATGGAGGAGACGAAGGATACTGATGGGTGATGAGGGCTAATGCAAGATGAAGTTGACAAGATAGAGATGGCAGTAGAAGGAAGAAGAAGAAGCGAGGTAAGCTGCAGCAGGCGCAGGTGAGGTAAACGGTTGCTCTGATGTCAAGAGAGTGACGGCTTGTTCCCTAATTTGCTCGATGCATGAGCGGGAAGATTGGTGGTGTCCGATGTCTTGATAGCCAGAGAAAGACGGTTTTGGTAGAGAAAGCTATAGATGAGCAGAGGTGTCCGTCTGCGATTTTCAAGAGAGTGACGGCTTCTTCCCCTGCTGGCTCGAAACAGGAGCAGAAATATATGTGGTGTCCGATGTCCTAACGGCGGATGACAACCTGCTACTGATGATGATGCAAGAAGGCAGTGCGAGGGTGCGGCTCGAGACGATGAGTGCAAGGAGGTGGATGTTGATGAGGCAGATGGAGCAGATTAGGCAGGGGGAACAAATGAGGAAGACAAAGGCACTTGTGGCAGTTGGACTGACGAGGGTGGGCAGATGGCGGAGGGCAGGAAGCTTCAAGGAAGATGGCGAAGAGCGGCGGCTCGGGAGCTATTTGAGACTGATATCGACATCGTGTCACCAAATGTTGACCACAAGCGCGTTTTGGGCGCAGGGCTTGATCAGGATGAGAAGGAGTCTCTGGCACAATTATGGCACAACTCTGGAAGAACTCAGGCACAACTCTGGCACAACTCAGCCAAAACTCTGGTACAACTCTAGCACAACTCTGGCACAACTCTGGCACACTTCAGGCAAAACTCTGGCACAACAGTGGCACAACTCCGCCACAACTCCAGCACAACTCTGGCATGACTGAGGCAGAAACCTAGCACAACTCTTGCACAACTATGGCACAACTCTGGCACAGCGCTGGCACAATTCTAGCACAACTCTGGCACAGCTCTAGTACAACTCTGGCACAAGACTGTAACACCTATTGCACAAATATGGAACAAGTCTGGCACAACTCTGGCACAACTCTGGCACAACTCTGGCTCAAGTCTGGCACAACTCTGGCACAACTCTGGCACAAATCTGGCACAACTCTGGCAAAAATATAGCACAACTCTTGCACAACTCTAGCACAACTGTGGCACAACTCTGGTACAACTCCGGCACAACCCTGGCACAACTCTGGCACAACTCTGGCACAACTTTGGCACAGCTCTGGCACAACTCTGGCACAACTCTGGCACAAGTCTGGCACAACTCTGGGACAACTCTGGCACAACTCTGGCACAACTCTGGCTCAACTCTGGCACAACTCTGGCACAACTCTGGCAAAAATATAGCACAACTCTTGCACAACTCTAGCACAACTGTGGCACAACTCTGGTACAACTCCGGCACAACCCTGGCACAACTCTGGCACAACTCTGGCACAACTTTGGCACAGCTCTGGCACAACTCTGGCACAACTCTGGCACAAGTCTGGCACAACTCTGGGACAACTCTGGCACAACTCTGGCACAACTCTGGCTCAACTCTGGCACAACTCTGGCACAACTCTGGCAAAAATATAGCACAACTCTTGCACAACTCTAGCACAACTGTGGCACAACTCTGGTACAACTCCGGCACAACCCTGGCACAACTCTGGCACAACTCTGGCACAACTTTGGCACAGCTCTGGCACAACTCTGGCACAACTCTGGCACAAGTCTGGCACAACTCTGGGACAACTCTGGCACAACTCTGGCACAACTCTGGCTCAACTCTGGCACAACTCTGGCACAACTCTGGCAAAAATATAGCACAACTCTTGCACAACTCTAGCACAACTGTGGCACAACTCTGGTACAACTCCGGCACAACCCTGGCACAACTCTGGCACAACTCTGGCACAACTTTGGCACAGCTCTGGCACAACTCTGGCACAACTCTGGCACAAGTCTGGCACAACTCTGGGACAACTCTGGCACAACTCTGGCACAACTCTGGCTCAACTCTGGCACAACTCTGGCACAACTCTGGCAAAAATATAGCACAACTCTTGCACAACTCTAGCACAACTGTGGCACAACTCTGGTACAACTCCGGCACAACCCTGGCACAACTCTGGCACAACTCTGGCACAACTTTGGCACAGCTCTGGCACAACTCTGGCACAACTCTGGCACAAGTCTGGCACAACTCTGGGACAACTCTGGCACAACTCTGGCACAACTCTGGCTCAAGTCTGGCACAACTCTGGCACAACTCTGGCACAACAGGCACAGCTATGGCACAACTCTGGTACGACTCTGGCACAACTGTGGCACAACTATAGCACAGCTCAGGCACAATTCTGGCACAACTGTGGCAAAAGTCGGGCACAACTCTGATACAACTCTGGCACATTAAGCACAACTTTGCTAGAACTCTGGCACAACTCTGGTACAACTCTGGAAGAACTCTGGCACAACCGTGGCACAACTCTGGCACAACTCTGGCACAACTCTAGCACAGCTCTAGTACAACTCTGGCACAACTCTGTAGCACCTATTGGACAACTGTGGAACAACTCTGGCACAACTCTGGCACAACTCTGGCACAACTCTGGCACAACTCTGTTACAACTCTGGCACAAATATGGCAAAACTCTGGAAAAACTATAGCACAACTCTTGTACAGCTCTGGCACAACTCTGGCAGGACTCAAGCACAACTCCGGCACAACCATGAACAACTGTGGCACAACTCTGGCACAACTATGGCAAAACTCTGACAACTCTGACACAGCTATGGCACAACTCTGGCACAACTCTGGCACAATTCTGGCAAAACTCTGGCAAAACTCTGGCACAACTCTGGCACAACTTTGTCACAACAGGCACAACTCTGGCAAAACTCTGGCACAACTCTGGCACAACTCTGGCACAACTGTGGCACAGCTCTAGCACAACTCTGGCAACATTCTGGCACAACTCTGGCACAACTTTGGCACAACTCTGGCACATAAGGCACAACATTGGTACAACTATGGCACAACTCTGGCACAACTCCGGAACAGCTCTGGCACAACTCTGCAAAAACTCTGGCACAAATCTGGCATAACTCTGGCACAACTCTGGCACAACTCTGGCACAACTCTGGCACAACTCTTGCACAACTCTGGCACAACTCTGGCACAACTCTGGCACAATTCTGGAATAACTCTGGCACAACTCTGGCACAACCCTGGCACAACACTGGCACAACTCTGGCACAACTCTGGCACAAGTATGGCATAACTTTAGCACAACTCTGGCACAACTCTGGCACAATTCTGGAATAACTCTGGCACAACTCTGGCACAACCCTGGCACAACACTGGCACAACTCTGGCACAACTCTGGCACAAGTATGGCATAACTTTAGCACAACTCTGGCACAACTCTGGCACAATTCTGGAATAACTCTGGCACAACTCTGGCACAACCCTGGCACAACACTGGCACAACTCTGGCACAACTCTGGCACAAGTATGGCATAACTTTAGCACAACTCTGGCACAACTCTGGCACAATTCTGGAATAACTCTGGCACAACTCTGGCACAACCCTGGCACAACACTGGCACAACTCTGGCACAACTCTGGCACAAGTATGGCATAACTTTAGCACAACTCTAGCACAACTCTGGCACAATTCTGGCACAACTCTGGCATAACTCTGGCACAACTCTGGCATAACTCTGGCACAACCCTGGCACAACTCTGGCACAACTCTGGCACAAATCTAGAACAACTCTGGCACAACTCTGCCACAACTATGGCACAGCTCTGGCACAACTCTGGCACAACTCTCGCACAAATCTGGCACAACTCTGGCTCAACTCTGGCACAAATCTGGCACAACTATGGCACAACTCTGGCATACCTCTGGCACTACTCTGGCACAACTATGGCACAACTCTGGCACAACCCTGGCAAAACTCTGGCAAAACGATGGCACAACTCTTGTACAACACTGGCACGACTATAGCACAAAAATGGCACAACTCTGGCACAACTATGGCACAACACTGACACAATTATGGCACAACTCTGGAAAAACTATGGAACAACCCTGGAACAATTATGGCACAACTCTGGCACACCTCTGGCACAAGTCTCGCACAAATTTGGCACAACTCTGGCACAACTTTGGCACAACTCTGGCACAGCTCCGGCACAACTATGGCACAAATCTGGCACCACTCTGGCACAACCCTGGCACAACTCTACCACATCTCTGGAACAACTCGGGCACAACTCTGGCACAACTCTGGCACAACTCTGGCACAACTCTGGCACAGCTCCGGCACAACTATGGCACAAATCTGGCACCACTCTGGCACAACCCTGGCACAACTCTACCACATCTCTGGAACAACTCGGGCACAACTCTGGCACAACTCTGGCACAACTCTGGCGCAACTCTGGGACAACTCTGGCACAACTCTGGCACAGCTCTTGCACATCTCTCATAACTCTGGCAAAACTATGGCACAACTCTGGCACACCTCTGGCACAACTCTGGCACAACTCTGGCACAACCCTGGCACAACTCTGCCACAACTCTGGCACAATGATGGCACAACTCAGGCACAGCTCTGACATAACTCTAGCACAACTCCGGCACAACTCTGGCACCACCCTGGCACAATTTTGGCACAAATCCGGCACAACTCTGGCACAACTCTGGCACAAATCATGTACAACTTTCGCATGAATCTAGCACACCTCTGGCACAACTGTGGCAAAACTCTGGCAAAACTCTGGAAAAACTCTAGCACAACTGTGGCACAACTCTGGCACAACTCTGGCACAACTTTGGCACAACTCTGACACAACTCTTGCACATCTATTGCAGAACTATGGCACAACTGTGGCACAACTCTGGCACAACTCTGGCACAATCTGGCGCAACTCTGAAGAACCTCTGGCACAACTCTGGCACAACTCTGGCTCAACTCTGGCACAACTATGGGACAACACTGGTACAAATCTGGCAAAACTCTGGCAACACTATAGCTCAACTATTGCACAACTCCTGCATAACTCTGGCACGACTCTTGCACAACTCCGGCACAACCCTGGCACAACTCTGGCACAACTCTGGCACAACTCTGGAACAACTCTGGCACAACTCTGACACAGCTGTGGCACAATTCTGGAGCAACTCAGGCACAATTCTGGAACAACTCTGGCACAGCGTTTGGCACAAATCTGGCACAACTCTGGCACAAATCTGGAACAACTCTGGCACAGCAGGCACAACTATGGCACAACTTTGGTACAACTTTGGTACAACTCTGGCACAACTCTGGCACAACTTTGGAACAACTCTGACACAACTCTGGAACAACTCTGGCACAACTCTGGCAAAACTCTGGCACAACTCTGGCACAACTCTGGCACAACTTTGGCACACCTCTGGCACAACTCTGGCACAAGTATGGCACAAGTCTGGCACAACTCTGGCGCAACTCTGGCACAACTCCGTCACAAGTCTGGCACAACTCTGGCACAACTCTGGCACACCTCTGGCACAACTCTGGCACAACTCTGGTACAACTCTGGTACAACTCTGGCACAACTCTGGTATGACTCTTGCACAACTCTGGCACAACTCTGGCACAACTCTGGCACAACTCTGGCACAACTCTGGCACAACTCTGGCACAACTCTGGCACAACTCTGGCACAACTCTGGCACATCTCTGGCACAACTCTGGTACAACTGTGGCACAGCTCTAGCACAAATCTGGCACAACTATGGCACAACACTGGCATAACCCTGGCACAACTCTGGTACAACTCTGGTACAACTCTGGCACAACTCTGGCACAACTATGGGACAACTCTTGTACAACACTGGCACGACTACGGCACAAATCTGGCAAAACTCTGGCACAACTATGGCAAAACTCTGGCATAATTATGGCACAACTCTGGCACAACTATAGCACAACTCTGGCACAACTATGGCACAACTCTGGCACAACTCTGACACAACTCTGGCACAACTCTGACAAGTTTGGCACAACTCCGGCAAAGCTCTAGAACAAGTATCACACAGCGCTGGCACGACCCTGGGAAAACTTTGGCACAACTTTGGCACAACTATGGCACAACTCTGGCACAACTATGGCACAACTCTGGCACGACTCCTACACAACCCTGGAAAAACTATACCACAACACTTGCACAACTCTGGCACAACTCTGGCACAACTCTGGCACAACTCTGGCAAAACTCTGGCACAACTCTGGCACAACTCTGGCACAACTCTGGTACGACTCTGGCACAACTCTAGCACAACTCTGACACAACTCTGGCACGACTCTCGCACAACTTTGGCACAACACTGGGACAAGTCTGGCACAACTCTGGCACAACTCTGGCACAACTCTGGCACAACTCTGGCACAACTCTGGCACAACAGGCAGAACTCTGGCATAACTCTGACACAACTCTGGCACAACTGTGGCACAACTCTAGCACAACTCTGGCACAAATCTGGCACATTAGGCACAGCTTTGGTACAACTCTGGGACAACTATTGCACAACTCTGGAACAACTCTGGTACAACTCTGGCAAAACTCTGGCACAACTCTGGCACAACTTTGGCACAACTCTGGCACAACTCTGGCACAACTCTGGCACAACTCTGGCACAACTCTGGTACAACTCTGGCACAACTCTGGTATGACTCTTGCACAACTCTGGCACAACTCTAGTACAACTCTGGCACAACTCTTGCACGATTCTGGCACATCTCTGGCACATCTCTGGCACAACTCTAGCACAACTCTCGCACAACTCTAGCACAACTCTGGTACAACTCTGGCACAACTCTGGTATGACTCTTGCACAACTCTGGCACAACTCTAGTACAACTCTGGCACAACTCTTGCACGATTCTGGCACATCTCTGGCACATCTCTGGCACAACTCTAGCACAACTCTCGCACAACTCTAGCACAACTCTGGTACAACTCTGGCACAACTCTGGTATGACTCTTGCACAACTCTGGCACAACTCTAGTACAACTCTGGCACAACTCTTGCACGATTCTGGCACATCTCTGGCACATCTCTGGCACAACTCTAGCACAACTCTCGCACAACTCTAGCACAACTCTGGCACAACTCTGGCGGAACTATGGCACAACTCTGGCACAAATCTAGCACAGTTATGGCACAACTATGGCATAACTATGCCACAACTGTGGCAGAACTCTGGCACAACTCTGGCACAACTCTGGCACAACTCTGGCACAACTCTGGCACAACTCTGGCACAACTCTGGCACAACTCTGGCACAACTCTGGCACAACTCTGGCACAACTCTGGTACAACTGTAGGACAGCTCGAGCACAAATCTGGCACAACTATGGCACAACACTGGCATAACCCTGGCACAACTCTGGTAAAACTCTGGTACAACTCTGGCACAACTCTGGCACAACTATGGGAGAACTCTTGTACAACACTGGCACGACTACGGCACAAATCTTGCAAAACCCTGGCACAACTATGGCAAAACTCTGGCATAATTATGGCACAACTTTGGCACAACTATGGCACAACTCTGGCACAACTATGGTACAACTCTGGCACAACTCTGACACAACTCTGGCACAACTCTGACAAGTCTGGCACAAGGCCGGCAAAACTCTAGCACAAGTATCACACAGCGCTGGAACGGCCCTGGGAAAACTTTGGCACAACTTTGGCACAACTATGGCACAACTCTGGCACAACTATGGCACAACTCTGGCGCGACTCCTGCACAACCCTGGAAAAACTCTACCACAACACTTGCAGAACTCTGGCACAACTCTGGCACAACTCTGGCACAACTCTGGCACAACTCTGGCACAACTCTGGCACAACTCTGGCACAACTCTGGCACGACTCTGGCACAACTCTAGCACAACTCTGACACAACTCTGGCACAACTCTGGTACAACTCTGGCACAACTCTGGCACAACTCCGTCAGAAGTCTGGCACAACTCTGGCACAACTCTGGCACATCTCTGGCACAACTATGGGACAACTCTGGCACAACTCTGGCACAACTCCGTCAGAAGTCTGGCACAACTCTGGCACAACTCTGGCACATCTCTGGCACAACTATGGGACAACTCTGGCACAACTCTGGCACAACTCCGTCAGAAGTCTGGCACAACTCTGGCACAACTCTGGCACATCTCTGGCACAACTATGGGACAACTCTGGCACAACTCTGGCACAACTCCGTCAGAAGTCTGGCACAACTCTGGCACAACTCTGGCACATCTCTGGCACAACTATGGGACAACTCTGGCACAACTCTGGCACAACTCCGTCAGAAGTCTGGCACAACTCTGGCACAACTCTGGCACATCTCTGGCACAACTATGGGACAACTCTGGCACAACTCTGGCACAACTCCGTCAGAAGTCTGGCACAACTCTGGCACAACTCTGGCACATCTCTGGCACAACTATGGGACAACTCTGGCACAACTCTGGCACAACTCCGTCAGAAGTCTGGCACAACTCTGGCACAACTCTGGCACATCTCTGGCACAACTATGGGACAACTCTGGCACAACTCTGGCACAACTCCGTCAGAAGTCTGGCACAACTCTGGCACAACTCTGGCACATCTCTGGCACAACTATGGGACAACTCTGGCACAACTCTGGCACAACTCCGTCAGAAGTCTGGCACAACTCTGGCACAACTCTGGCACATCTCTGGCACAACTATGGGACAACTCTGGCACAACTCTGGCACAACTCCGTCAGAAGTCTGGCACAACTCTGGCACAACTCTGGCACATCTCTGGCACAACTATGGGACAACTCTGGCACAACTCTGGCACAACTCCGTCAGAAGTCTGGCACAACTCTGGCACAACTCTGGCACATCTCTGGCACAACTATGGGACAACTCTGGCACAACTCTGGCACAACTCCGTCAGAAGTCTGGCACAACTCTGGCACAACTCTGGCACATCTCTGGCACAACTATGGGACAACTCTGGCACAACTCTGGCACAACTCCGTCAGAAGTCTGGCACAACTCTGGCACAACTCTGGCACATCTCTGGCACAACTATGGGACAACTCTGGCACAACTCTGGCACAACTCCGTCAGAAGTCTGGCACAACTCTGGCACAACTCTGGCACATCTCTGGCACAACTATGGGACAACTCTGGCACAACTCTGGCACAACTCCGTCAGAAGTCTGGCACAACTCTGGCACAACTCTGGCACATCTCTGGCACAACTATGGGACAACTCTGGCACAACTCTGGCACAACTCCGTCAGAAGTCTGGCACAACTCTGGCACAACTCTGGCACATCTCTGGCACAACTATGGGACAACTCTGGCACAACTCTGGCACAACTCCGTCAGAAGTCTGGCACAACTCTGGCACAACTCTGGCACATCTCTGGCACAACTATGGGACAACTCTGGCACAACTCTGGCACAACTCCGTCAGAAGTCTGGCACAACTCTGGCACAACTCTGGCACATCTCTGGCACAACTATGGGACAACTCTGGCACAACTCTGGCACAACTCCGTCAGAAGTCTGGCACAACTCTGGCACAACTCTGGCAATACTCTGGCACAACTCTGGCACAACTCTGGCACAACTCTGGCACAACTCTGGTACAACTCTGGCACCACCCGGGCACAACTTTGGCACAACTCTGGCGCAACACTGGCACAACTCTGGCACATATCTGGCACAACTCTGTCACAACTCTGGCACACATATGGAAAAACTCTGGAAAAACTATAGCACAACTCTTGTACAGCTCTGGAACAACTCTGGCAGGACTCTGGCACAACTCCGGCACAACCATGGCTTAACTGTGGCACAACTCTGGCACAGCTCTGGCACAACTCTGACACAGCTGTGGCACAACTCTCGCACAACTCTGGGACAATCCTGGCAAAACTCTGGCAAAACTCTGGCACAACTCTGGCACACCTCTGGCACAACAGGCACAACTCTGGCACAACTCTGGCACAACTCTGGCCTAACTGTGGCACAAGTCTAGCACAACTCTGGTACAATTCTGGCACAACTCTGGCACAACTCTGGCACAACTCCGGCACAACTCTGGCACAACTCTGGCACAAGTCTGGCACAACTCTGGCACAACTCTGGCACATTAGGCAAAACATTGGTACAACGCTGGCACAACTCTGGCACAACTCTGGAACAACTCTCGCACAACTCTGGCACAACTCTGGCACAAGTCTGGCACAACTCTGGCACAACTCTGGCACATTAGGCAAAACATTGGTACAACGCTGGCACAACTCTGGCACAACTCTGGAACAACTCTCGCACAACTCTGGCACAACTCTGGCACAAGTCTGGCACAACTCTGGCACAACTCTGGCACATTAGGCAAAACATTGGTACAACGCTGGCACAACTCTGGCACAACTCTGGAACAACTCTCGCACAACTCTGGCACAACTCTGGCACAAGTCTGGCACAACTCTGGCACAACTCTGGCACATTAGGCAAAACATTGGTACAACGCTGGCACAACTCTGGCACAACTCTGGAACAACTCTCGCACAACTCTGGCACAACTCTGGCACAAGTCTGGCACAACTCTGGCACAACTCTGGCACATTAGGCAAAACATTGGTACAACGCTGGCACAACTCTGGCACAACTCTGGAACAACTCTCGCACAACTCTGGCACAACTCTGGCACAAGTCTGGCACAACTCTGGCACAACTCTGGCACATTAGGCAAAACATTGGTACAACGCTGGCACAACTCTGGCACAACTCTGGAACAACTCTCGCACAACTCTGGCACAACTCTGGCACAAGTCTGGCACAACTCTGGCACAACTCTGGCACATTAGGCAAAACATTGGTACAACGCTGGCACAACTCTGGCACAACTCTGGAACAACTCTCGCACAACTCTGGCACAACTCTGGCACAAGTCTGGCACAACTCTGGCACAACTCTGGCACATTAGGCAAAACATTGGTACAACGCTGGCACAACTCTGGCACAACTCTGGAACAACTCTCGCACAACTCTGGCACAACTCTGGCACAAGTCTGGCACAACTCTGGCACAACTCTGGCACATTAGGCAAAACATTGGTACAACGCTGGCACAACTCTGGCACAACTCTGGAACAACTCTCGCACAACTCTGGCACAACTCTGGCACAAGTCTGGCACAACTCTGGCACAACTCTGGCACATTAGGCAAAACATTGGTACAACGCTGGCACAACTCTGGCACAACTCTGGAACAACTCTCGCACAACTCTGGCACAACTCTGGCACAAGTCTGGCACAACTCTGGCACAACTCTGGCACATTAGGCAAAACATTGGTACAACGCTGGCACAACTCTGGCACAACTCTGGAACAACTCTCGCACAACTCTGGCACAACTCTGGCACAAGTCTGGCACAACTCTGGCACAACTCTGGCACATTAGGCAAAACATTGGTACAACGCTGGCACAACTCTGGCACAACTCTGGAACAACTCTCGCACAACTCTGGCACAACTCTGGCACAAGTCTGGCACAACTCTGGCACAACTCTGGCACATTAGGCAAAACATTGGTACAACGCTGGCACAACTCTGGCACAACTCTGGAACAACTCTCGCACAACTCTGGCACAACTCTGGCACACGTCTGGCACAAGTCTGGCACAAGTCTGGCACAACTCCGGCACAACAGGCAGAACTCTGGCACAACTCTGGCACAACTCTGGTACAACTCTGGCACAATTCTGGCACAACTCTGGCACAACTCTGGTATGACTCTTGCATAACTCTGGCACAACTCTAGCACAACTCCGGCACAACTCTGGCACGATTCTGGCACAACTCCGGCACAACTCTGGCATAACTCTTGCACAACTCTGGCACAACTCTAGCACAACTCTGGTACAACTCTGTCACAACTCTGGCACAACTCTGGCACAACTCTGGAACAACTCTGGCACAAGTCTCGAACAACACTGGCGCAACTCTGGCACAACTCTGTCACAAGGCTGGCACAACTCTGGCACAACTCTGGCACAAATATGGCAGAACTTAAGCACAACCCTAGCACAACTCTAGTGCAATCCTGGGACAACTCTGGCATAACTCTGGCACAACTCTGGCATAACTCTGGCACAACCCTGGCACAACTCTGGCACAACTCTGGCACAACTCTGGCACAACTCTGGCACAACTCTGGCACANTCCGGAAAAACTATAGCACAAATATGCGACAACGCTGGCACAACTCCTGCACAACTCTGGCACAACTATGGCACAACTCTGGCACAATTATGGCACAACTCTGGCACAACTATGGCACAACTCTGGCACAATTATTACAAAATTCTAGGACAACTCTGGCAGAACTCTAGCACAACTCTGGCACAACTCTTGCATAACTTTGGCACAAATCTGGCACAAATCTGGCACAACCATGGCACAAATCTGGCACGACTCTGGCACAAACCTGGCACAACTCTAGCACAACTCTGGCACAACGCGGGCACAAGTCTGGCACAACTTTGGCTCAACTCTGGCACAACTATGGCACAACTCTGGCACAACTCTGGCACAACTCTGGCACAACTCTGGCACCACCCTGGCGCAACTTTGGCACAACTCTGGCACAACACTGGCACAACTCTGGCACAACTCTGGCACAACTCTGGCACAACTCTGGCACAACTCTGGCACAACTCTGGCACCACCCTGGCGCAACTTTGGCACAACTCTGGCACAACACTTGCACAACTCTGGCACATATCTGGCACAAGCTTGTTACAACTCTGGCACACATATGGAACAACTCTGGAAAAACTATAGCACATCTCTTGTACAGCTCTGGTACATTTCTGGCAGGACTCTGGCACAACTCCGGCACAACCATGGCTTAACTGTGGCACAACTCTGGCACAACTCTGGCACAAATCTGACACAGCTGTGGCACAACTCTCGCACAACTCTGGCACAATTCTGGCAAAACTCTTGCAAAACTCTGGCACAACTCTGGCACACCTCTGGCACAACAGGCACAACTCTGGCACAACTCTGGCACAACTCTGGCCTAACTGTGGCACAACCCTAGCACAACTCTGGCACAATTCTGGCACAACTCTGGCACAACTCTGGCACATCTCTGGCACATCTCTGGCACATCTCTGGCACATCTCTGGCACATCTCTGGCACATCTCTGGCACATCTCTGGCACATCTCTGGCACATCTCTGGCACATCTCTGGCACATCTCTGGCACATCTCTGGCACAACTCTTGCACAACTCTGGCACAATTCTGGCACAACTCTGGCACAACTCTGGCACAACTCTGGCACATCTCTGGCACAACTCTGGTACAACTGTGGCACAGCTCTAGCACAAATCTTGCACAACAATGGCACAACTCTGGCATAACCCTGGCACAACTCTGGCACAACTCTGGTACAACTCGTCACAACTCTGGCACAACTATGGCACAACTCCTGTACAACACTGGCACGACTACGGCACAAATCTGGCAATACTCTGGCACAGCTATGGCACAACTCTGGCACAATTATGGCACAACTCTGGCAAACCTATGGCACAACTCTGGCGCGATTATAGCACAACTCTGGCACAACTATGGCACAACTCTGGCACAACTCTGACACAACTCTGGCACAACTCTGGCATAAGTCTGGCACAACTCCGGAAAAACTATAGCACAAATATGCGACAACGCTGGCACAGCCCTGGCACAACTCTGGCAAAACTTTGTCACAACTATGGCACATCTCTGGCACAACTATGGCACAACTCTGGCACGAATCTTGCACAACCCTGGAAAAACTCTACCACAACACTTGCACAACTCTGGCACAACTCTGGGACAACTCTGGCACAACTCTGGCACGACTCTGGCACACCTCTAGCACAACTCTGGCATAAGTCTGGCACGACTCTCGCACAACTCTGGCACAACTCTGGCACAACTCTGGCACGACTCTGGCACACCTCTGGCACAACTCTGGCACAACTCTGGCACGACTCTGGCACACCTCTGGCACAACTCTGGCACAACTCTGGCACGACTCTGGCACACCTCTGGCACAACTCTGGCACAACTCTGGCACGACTCTGGCACACCTCTGGCACAACTCTGGCACAACTCTGGCACGACTCTGGCACACCTCTGGCACAACTCTGGCACAACTCTGGCACGACTCTGGCACACCTCTGGCACAACTCTGGCACAACTCTGGCACGACTCTGGCACACCTCTGGCACAACTCTGGCACAACTCTGGCACGACTCTGGCACACCTCTGGCACAACTCTGGCACAACTCTGGCACGACTCTGGCACACCTCTGGCACAACTCTGGCACAACTCTGGCACGACTCTGGCACACCTCTAGCACAACTCTGGCATAAGTCTGGCACGACTCTCGCACAACTCTGGCACAACTCTGGCACAACTCTGGCACAACTCTGGCACAACTCTGGCACAACTCTGGCACAACTCTGGCACAACTCTGGCACAACTCTGACACAACTCTGGCACAGCTCTGGCACACCTCTCGCATAACTCAGGCACAACTATGGCACACCTCTGGCACCCCTCTGGCACAACTCTGGCACAACTCTGGCACAACTCTGGCACAACCCTGGCACAACTCTGGCACAACTATGGCACAATTATGGCACAACTCTGGCACTGCTCTGACAAAACTCTAGCACAACTCGGGCACAACTCTGGCACCACCCTGGCACAATTTTGGCACAACTCCGGCACAACTCTGGCACAACTCTGGCACAAATCATGTACAACTTTCGCAAGACTCTAGCATATGTCTGGCACAACTGTGGCAAAACTCTGGCAAAACTCTGGCAAAACTCTAGCACAGCTGTGGCACAACTCTGGCACAACTCTTGCACAACTCTGGCACAACTCTGGCACAACTCTGACACACCTCTGGCACATCTATTGCAGAACTCTGGCACAACTCTGGCACAACTCTGGCACAACTCTGGCACAATCTGGCACAACTCTGAAGAACCTCTGGCACAACTCTGGCACACCTCTGGCACGACTCTGGCACAACTCTGGCAGAACTCTGGCACAAATCTGGCACAATAGGCACAGCTTTGGTACAACTCTGGCACAACTATGGCAGAACTCTTGCACAACCGTGGCTCAACTCTGGCACACCTCTGGCACGACTCTGGCACAACTCTGGCAGAACTCTGGCACAAATCTGGCACAATAGGCACAGCTTTGGTACAACTCTGGCACAACTATGGCAGAACTCTTGCACAACCGTGGCTCAACTCTGGCACACCTCTGGCACGACTCTGGCACAACTCTGGCAGAACTCTGGCACAAATCTGGCACAATAGGCACAGCTTTGGTACAACTCTGGCACAACTATGGCAGAACTCTTGCACAACCGTGGCTCAACTCTGGCACACCTCTGGCACGACTCTGGCACAACTCTGGCAGAACTCTGGCACAAATCTGGCACAATAGGCACAGCTTTGGTACAACTCTGGCACAACTATGGCAGAACTCTTGCACAACCGTGGCTCAACTCTGGCACACCTCTGGCACGACTCTGGCACAACTCTGGCAGAACTCTGGCACAAATCTGGCACAATAGGCACAGCTTTGGTACAACTCTGGCACAACTATGGCAGAACTCTTGCACAACCGTGGCTCAACTCTGGCACACCTCTGGCACGACTCTGGCACAACTCTGGCAGAACTCTGGCACAAATCTGGCACAATAGGCACAGCTTTGGTACAACTCTGGCACAACTATGGCAGAACTCTTGCACAACCGTGGCTCAACTCTGGCACACCTCTGGCACGACTCTGGCACAACTCTGGCAGAACTCTGGCACAAATCTGGCACAATAGGCACAGCTTTGGTACAACTCTGGCACAACTATGGCAGAACTCTTGCACAACCGTGGCTCAACTCTGGCACACCTCTGGCACGACTCTGGCACAACTCTGGCAGAACTCTGGCACAAATCTGGCACAATAGGCACAGCTTTGGTACAACTCTGGCACAACTATGGCAGAACTCTTGCACAACCGTGGCTCAACTCTGGCACACCTCTGGCACGACTCTGGCACAACTCTGGCAGAACTCTGGCACAAATCTGGCACAATAGGCACAGCTTTGGTACAACTCTGGCACAACTATGGCAGAACTCTTGCACAACCGTGGCTCAACTCTGGCACACCTCTGGCACGACTCTGGCACAACTCTGGCAGAACTCTGGCACAAATCTGGCACAATAGGCACAGCTTTGGTACAACTCTGGCACAACTATGGCAGAACTCTTGCACAACCGTGGCTCAACTCTGGCACACCTCTGGCACGACTCTGGCACAACTCTGGCAGAACTCTGGCACAAATCTGGCACAATAGGCACAGCTTTGGTACAACTCTGGCACAACTATGGCAGAACTCTTGCACAACCGTGGCTCAACTCTGGCACACCTCTGGCACGACTCTGGCACAACTCTGGCAGAACTCTGGCACAAATCTGGCACAATAGGCACAGCTTTGGTACAACTCTGGCACAACTATGGCAGAACTCTTGCACAACCGTGGCTCAACTCTGGCACACCTCTGGCACGACTCTGGCACAACTCTGGCAGAACTCTGGCACAAATCTGGCACAATAGGCACAGCTTTGGTACAACTCTGGCACAACTATGGCAGAACTCTTGCACAACCGTGGCTCAACTCTGGCACACCTCTGGCACGACTCTGGCACAACTCTGGCAGAACTCTGGCACAAATCTGGCACAATAGGCACAGCTTTGGTACAACTCTGGCACAACTATGGCAGAACTCTTGCACAACCGTGGCTCAACTCTGGCACACCTCTGGCACGACTCTGGCACAACTCTGGCAGAACTCTGGCACAAATCTGGCACAATAGGCACAGCTTTGGTACAACTCTGGCACAACTATGGCAGAACTCTTGCACAACCGTGGCTCAACTCTGGCACACCTCTGGCACGACTCTGGCACAACTCTGGCAGAACTCTGGCACAAATCTGGCACAATAGGCACAGCTTTGGTACAACTCTGGCACAACTATGGCAGAACTCTTGCACAACCGTGGCTCAACTCTGGCACACCTCTGGCACGACTCTGGCACAACTCTGGCAGAACTCTGGCACAAATCTGGCACAATAGGCACAGCTTTGGTACAACTCTGGCACAACTATGGCAGAACTCTTGCACAACCGTGGCTCAACTCTGGCACACCTCTGGCACGACTCTGGCACAACTCTGGCAGAACTCTGGCACAAATCTGGCACAATAGGCACAGCTTTGGTACAACTCTGGCACAACTATGGCAGAACTCTTGCACAACCGTGGCTCAACTCTGGCACACCTCTGGCACGACTCTGGCACAACTCTGGCAGAACTCTGGCACAAATCTGGCACAATAGGCACAGCTTTGGTACAACTCTGGCACAACTATGGCAGAACTCTTGCACAACCGTGGCTCAACTCTGGCACACCTCTGGCACGACTCTGGCACAACTCTGGCAGAACTCTGGCACAAATCTGGCACAATAGGCACAGCTTTGGTACAACTCTGGCACAACTATGGCAGAACTCTTGCACAACCGTGGCTCAACTCTGGCACACCTCTGGCACGACTCTGGCACAACTCTGGCAGAACTCTGGCACAAATCTGGCACAATAGGCACAGCTTTGGTACAACTCTGGCACAACTATGGCAGAACTCTTGCACAACCGTGGCTCAACTCTGGCACACCTCTGGCACGACTCTGGCACAACTCTGGCAGAACTCTGGCACAAATCTGGCACAATAGGCACAGCTTTGGTACAACTCTGGCACAACTATGGCAGAACTCTTGCACAACCGTGGCTCAACTCTGGCACACCTCTGGCACGACTCTGGCACAACTCTGGCAGAACTCTGGCACAAATCTGGCACAATAGGCACAGCTTTGGTACAACTCTGGCACAACTATGGCAGAACTCTTGCACAACCGTGGCTCAACTCTGGCACACCTCTGGCACGACTCTGGCACAACTCTGGCAGAACTCTGGCACAAATCTGGCACAATAGGCACAGCTTTGGTACAACTCTGGCACAACTATGGCAGAACTCTTGCACAACCGTGGCTCAACTCTGGCACACCTCTGGCACGACTCTGGCACAACTCTGGCAGAACTCTGGCACAAATCTGGCACAATAGGCACAGCTTTGGTACAACTCTGGCACAACTATGGCAGAACTCTTGCACAACCGTGGCTCAACTCTGGCACACCTCTGGCACGACTCTGGCACAACTCTGGCAGAACTCTGGCACAAATCTGGCACAATAGGCACAGCTTTGGTACAACTCTGGCACAACTATGGCAGAACTCTTGCACAACCGTGGCTCAACTCTGGCACACCTCTGGCACGACTCTGGCACAACTCTGGCAGAACTCTGGCACAAATCTGGCACAATAGGCACAGCTTTGGTACAACTCTGGCACAACTATGGCAGAACTCTTGCACAACCGTGGCTCAACTCTGGCACACCTCTGGCACGACTCTGGCACAACTCTGGCAGAACTCTGGCACAAATCTGGCACAATAGGCACAGCTTTGGTACAACTCTGGCACAACTATGGCAGAACTCTTGCACAACCGTGGCTCAACTCTGGCACACCTCTGGCACGACTCTGGCACAACTCTGGCAGAACTCTGGCACAAATCTGGCACAATAGGCACAGCTTTGGTACAACTCTGGCACAACTATGGCAGAACTCTTGCACAACCGTGGCTCAACTCTGGCACACCTCTGGCACGACTCTGGCACAACTCTGGCAGAACTCTGGCACAAATCTGGCACAATAGGCACAGCTTTGGTACAACTCTGGCACAACTATGGCAGAACTCTTGCACAACCGTGGCTCAACTCTGGCACACCTCTGGCACGACTCTGGCACAACTCTGGCAGAACTCTGGCACAAATCTGGCACAATAGGCACAGCTTTGGTACAACTCTGGCACAACTATGGCAGAACTCTTGCACAACCGTGGCTCAACTCTGGCACACCTCTGGCACGACTCTGGCACAACTCTGGCAGAACTCTGGCACAAATCTGGCACAATAGGCACAGCTTTGGTACAACTCTGGCACAACTATGGCAGAACTCTTGCACAACCGTGGCTCAACTCTGGCACACCTCTGGCACGACTCTGGCACAACTCTGGCAGAACTCTGGCACAAATCTGGCACAATAGGCACAGCTTTGGTACAACTCTGGCACAACTATGGCAGAACTCTTGCACAACCGTGGCTCAACTCTGGCACACCTCTGGCACGACTCTGGCACAACTCTGGCAGAACTCTGGCACAAATCTGGCACAATAGGCACAGCTTTGGTACAACTCTGGCACAACTATGGCAGAACTCTTGCACAACCGTGGCTCAACTCTGGCACACCTCTGGCACGACTCTGGCACAACTCTGGCAGAACTCTGGCACAAATCTGGCACAATAGGCACAGCTTTGGTACAACTCTGGCACAACTATGGCAGAACTCTTGCACAACCGTGGCTCAACTCTGGCACACCTCTGGCACACCTCTGGCACAACTCTGGCACACCTCTCGCACAACTCTGGCACAACTCTGGTATGACTCATGCACAACTCTGGCACAACTCTAGCACAACTCTGGCACAACTCTGGCATGATTCTGGCGTAACTCTGGTGCAACTCTGGCAAAACTCTTGCACAACTCTGGCACAACTCTAGAACAACTCTGGTACAACTCTGGCACAATTCTGGCACAACTCTGGCACAACTCTTGCACAACTCTTGCACAACTCAGGCACAACTCAGGCACAAATCTAGCACAACCATGGCACAACTATGGCGTATCTATGCCACAACTCTGGCAGAACTCTGGCACAACTCTGGCACAAATCTGGCACAACTCTGGCACAACTTCGGCACAACTCTGGGACAACTATGGCACAACTCTGGCACAGTTATGGCACAACTCTGGCACAACTCTGGCACAACTCTGGCACAACTCTGGCATAACTTTGACACAAATCTGGAACAAATCTGGCACAACTCTGGCACAACTCTGGCACAACTCTGGCATAACTTTGACACAAATCTGGAACAAATCTGGCACAACTATGGCACAAATCTGGTACGACTCTGGCACAAACCTGGCACAACCATAGCACAACTCTGGCTCAACTCGGGCACAACTCTGGCACAACTCTGGCACAACTCTCTGGCACAACTATGGCACAACTCTGGCACGACTCTGGCACATCTCTGGCACAACTCCGGCACAACACTGGCACCACCCGGGCACAACTTTCGTACAACTCTGGCACAACTCTGGCACATATCTGGCACAACTCTGTTACAACTCTGGCACACATATGGCACAACTCTGGAAAAACTATTGCACAACTCTTGTACAGCTCTGGTAGAACTCTGGCAGGACTCTGGCACAACTCCGGCACAACCATGGCTTAACTGTGGCACAACTCTGGCACAACTCTGGCACAACTCTGACACTGCTGTGGCACAACTCTCGCACAACTCTGGCACAATTCTGGCAGAACTCTGGCAAAACTCTGGCACAACTCTGGCACAACTCTGGCA
>SZWC01005104.1:70263-84607 GCA_023375785.1 Penium margaritaceum | reverse complement strand
CAACTCTGGCACAACTCTGGCACAACTCTGGCACAACTCTGGCACAACTCTGGCACAACTCTGGCACAACTCTGGCACAACTCTGGCACAACTCTGGCAGAACTCTGGCACAACTCTGGCACAACCCTGGCACAAATCTGGCACGACTCTGGCACAACTCTAGCACAACTCTGGCCCAACTCTGGCAAAATTATGGCACAAATATGGCAAAACTCTGGCACAAATCTGGCAGGATTCGTGTACAACTCTGGCACAACTATAGCACAACTCTGGCACAACTCTGGCAGAATAATGGCACAACTATGGGACAACTCTGGCACAACTCTGGCGCAACTCTGGCACAACTCCGGTACAACTCTAGCACAACTCTGGCACAACTCTGGCACAACTCTGGCACAACTCTAGCACAACTCTGGCACAACTCTGGCACAACTCTGGCACAACTCTGGCACAACTCTAGCGCAACTCTAGCACAACTCTGGCACAACTTTGGCACAACTCTGGCACAACCCTGGCACAACTCTGGCACAACTCTGGCACAACTTTGGTATTACTCTGGCACAACTCTGGCACAACTTTGGCACAACTCTGGCACCACTCCCGCAGAACGTTGGGACAACTCTGGCACAACTATGGCACAAATCTGGCACAACTCTGGCACAACTTTGGCACCACTCTCGCACACCTCTTGCAGAAGTCTGGCAAAACTCAGGCAAAACTCTGGCAAGACTCTAGCACAACTCTGGCACAACTCTGGCACAACTCTGGCACAACTCTGGCACAACTCTGGTACAACTATGACAAAACTCTGGCACAGCCCTGGCACAAATCTGGCACAAATCTGGATGACCTCTGGCACAACTCTGGCACAACTCTGACACAACTCTGGCACAACCCTGGGATAACTCTGGGACAATTCTGGCACAACTCTGGCACAGCTATGGCACAACTCTGGCACAACTCTGGTACAACTCTGGCACAACTTTGGCACAACCCTGGCACAACTCTGAAAAAACTCTGGCACAACTCTGGCCCAACTCTGGCACAACTCTGGACACGGATCGGGGACTCGGATTGGGGACTCGGATCAGGGACAGGAGTCGGGGACTTGGATCGGGGACAATGATCATGGACTCAGATAGGGGACTCTCATCGGGGACTCGAATTGGGGACCCGCATCGAGGACTCGGATCGGAGACTCGCATCAGGGACTTGGCTCAGGGACTCCGATCGGGGGCTTGGATGAGGGACTGGGATGGAGGACGCGGATCGGGGACCCGGATCGGGGACTCCGAGCAGGGACTCGGATCGGGGACTCAGATTGGGGACTCGGATCAGGGACTCGATTCGGGGACTCGGATTGGGGACTTGGATCGGGGAATCGGACCAGGGACTCAGATCGGGGACTCGGATCGGGGACTCGGATCAGGGACTCGGATTGAGTGCTCGGATCGGGAACTGGGATCAGGGACTCGGATCGGGGACTCTGATCGGGGACTCGGATCGGAGACTAGGAGCAGTGACTCAGATTGGGGACTCGGATCGGGGACTTGGATCGGGGACTCAGATCGAGGACTTGGATTGGGGACTTAGATTGGGGTCTCGGATCGGGGACTCGGATTAAGGACTTGGATCATGGACTCGGATTGGGGACGTGGATTGCAGACTCAGATCGGGGACTCAGATCAGGGACACAGGTGGGGGACTTGGATCGGGGACTCGGATTGTGGACTCCAATCGGGGACTTAGGTCGGGGACTCGGATCGGGGACTCGCATCGGGGACTCAGATCGGGGACTCAGATTGGAGACTCGGATCAAAGACTCCGATTGGGGGCTCGGATCAGGGACTCGGGTCATGAACTCGGATCAGGGACTCGGATCGGGAACTCGGATCAGGGACTTGGATCGTGGACTCAGATCAGGGACTCGGATCGGGGACTCTGATCCAGGACTCAGACCATGGACTGGAACTGGGGACTCGGACCGGGGACGTAGATTAGGGACTCGGAGTGAAGACTCGGATCGAAGACTCCAGATTGGGGACTTGGTTTTGATAATGGGATCGGGGACTGGGATCGAGGACTCAGATCAGGGACTCAGATCGGGAACTCGGATTGGGACTCCAATCGGGAACTCGGATCAGGAACTCGGATTGGGGACTCAGATCGGGGACTGGAATCAGGGACCTGGAACGGGGACTGGGATTGGGGACTCTGATGTAGGACTCGGATCGGGGACTCGGATTGGAGACTCGGATTGAGGACTTGGATGGGGTACTCTGATCAGGGACTCGGATCGGGGAATCGGATTAAGGACTCAGATCAAGAACTCGGGTCAGGGACTCGGATCGGGGAATCAGATTGGAGAATCGGATCATGGACTCGGATGGGGGACTTGGTTCGGGGACTTGAATCGGGCACTCGGATCACGGACTCGGATCGGGGACTTGGATTGGGGACTTGGATCGGGGACTCGGATCGGGGACTCGGATCTGGGACTTGGATCTGGGATGCGGATTGGGGACTCGGATCAGGGACAGGAGTCGGGGACTTGGATCGGGCACTCGGATCACGGACTCGGATCGGGGACTTGGATTGGGGACTTGGATCGGGGACTCGGATCGGGGACTCGGATCTGGGACTTGGATCTGGGATGCGGATTGGGGACTCGGATCGGGGACTCGGATCAGGGACACAAATCGGAGACTCGGATCAGGGACAAGGATCATGGACTCGGATAGGGGACTCTGATCGGGGACTTGGATCGGGGACTCGCATCGAGGACTCGGATCAGAGACTCCGATCAGGGACTTGGCGCGGGGACTCCAATCGGGGGCTTGGATGAGGGACTGGGATCGAGAACGCGGATCGGGGACTCGGATCGGGGACTTAGATCAGGGACTCGGATCGGGGACTCAGATCGGGGACTCGGATCGGGGACTCGATTCGGGGACTCGGATTGGGGACTTGGATAGGGGACTGGAATCGGGGACTCGGATCGGGGACTGGAATCGGGGACTCTCATGGAGGACTCGGATCGGGGACTCGGATCGGGGACTCGGATCGGGGACTTAGATCAGGGACTCGGATCGGGGACTCAGATCGGGGACTCGGATCGGGGACTCGATTCGGGGACTCGGATTGGGGACTTGGATAGGGGACTGGAATCGGGGACTCGGATCGGGGACTGGAATCGGGGACTCTCATGGAGGACTCGGATCGGGGACTCGGATCGGGGACTCAAATCGGGGACTCTCATGGAGGACTCGGATCGGTGACTCGGATCGGGGATTCAGATCGAGGACTTGGATCGGGCACTCGGATCAGGGACTGAGACCAGGAAGAGGATGTCGCTCTCTGCGAGGAAGGCAATTATGAAAATTTGGACGAAGAACCAATGACTGATGTGGGCTGGTTGTGCCTTGACAACGAGCCGTCCCCGCGCCATACAGCTGCCCTTACAATCACACCAGGAGGCTCATGCAATTTTAGCCTCCAAGTCTATGATATTTGGGACCCCGACCCTGACCTAGGGGCCGGCTTGGTGGGGATAAGGATCTGCCACCACCCATGGTGCCACATTCACAACGGTGGGACCACATGCTTCATGAGCTTCTGACAGAAGACCAGGCACAAGAAGTGAAGGAGCTATTGTCATACCAGGAGGAAGTCTTTGCGGGCAAATCCGCTCAGATTGGAGCAGTCGACACGATGCACGTGATTAAGAGAGGAGATCCACCTGCTCACAAACAGATCGATTGCTCCAAGACCATAAAGACATTATTAATGAAGGTCTACGTGACCTCAAGGAGCAGAGAGTGATCGTCGAGGTCAAAAGCCCTTGGCCTCCAACCTGGTCATTGCTGGAAAGCCGGATGCAAGCATCCTTGAGGGACTGGGCTTGATACAAATACGGAGCGGCTTTCTGCGACATTGAACTTGGCGAGGTATCTTCCTATGAGGCCAGAGCCATGGCGGCCACCCGCACCATGGTGGATGTTGCAGAAATATCCCGCAATTTGAGATCAGATGATCCGTACCCGGCACCACCACCATCACCAGGCATGCCAGAGCCCCACAGCAACGAAGCCGTGTGGCGAACTCTTGCATACTGCATCACCAGAAACCGCAGGTGGGCAGGAAGAGGTATGAGGTTCTGGGAACAACACCGGTCATGGGTGACTAACTTTGAAGATGGCATGCACAGCTCGGCCAACAATTTGACGACCACAGGGAATGCTCTCAAAGCGTGCATGATGGCTCGCGCCACGCGTGTGCAGCGTCTACAAGTGCAAGAGGCTCACGCTACTGAAATCACACGAGATATCCGAGAGGTGTGAAGGTTATAAGATGCTTGGAATGAAGTCTCTGACCGAGGGGATTAGCCACCCGTGGAGGAGGGACAACGCCTCATGGATCGACGTGCTGAGCTCGGCAGACAGTTCCGAACATCCCAAGAGGAGGGTATGCGGTTATCAGCTGGATTGCGACATCTCGACGATCGACTGCCAGGCCTGCGCCGGCTCTGCATGGAGTGTGAAGCAGACTGGGAAGCTGGCTGTTCTCGTCTCCAATAAATGTCAAGAGCCAGGGCAAGCATTGTGGCTCTTCAGGCCAGTGCGGCCAAGGAATACGCTCCATGATGCAACCTGGTTGACCGGGCAAAGGAGCTCATTGAAGAGCAGGAGCGACGCCAGTAGCAGAACCTTGCCCGTGATGTTGCAACAGCATTCTTTGAGCATGCCTTAGCTGGCCTTCAGGTGGAGTGGGACGACCACCTCAAAGATCTTCGACATCTCTATCCCCATGACTTCTTTAATAATCCTGGTCCGGCTGCCTTCTGGTGTTTCCTCCACTGGATGGTGACCAATGAGCGCACAGAACAGGCACGACCCAATCTCCTACCTTTCATGGCCTAGAGCTACCGCTCGCGCTACGAGGAGGTCCTCCACTTTCTCTACCCGCTGGACCTCTCTCGCAGCGGCAGCGTTTGTGCCTTTATCTGTCTCCTCGAGTGGGCTGTGCAATACCGCCAGCAGGGATGTCTTACTGAGAATCTTCTTCCCTTCATCAAGCGTGGGATTGTGCTCCGTGCAACACATCGTCATGGTGATGCAGACAGGCATGATCACGCGGGGCTAGCCGTCATCTTCCCGGTGCTCATTCCCCATGCAAGAACGGCCATGGCAATCCGGGTACTGCTCCGATGGGCTCACATCTGGTAAATGGGGCTACCATCTTCGGCCCCACTTGAGCCTGACACCACAATCTCACCCACGTCTTCGGCATCCCCTATCCGGCCGTCTCCTTGCCTCCATCTGTAGCTCTGCCTCCGGCAGATCATCTTCTGCAGTCCTCCTTGGCCCAAGCCAGAAATTCTGATGCAGCGGTCTTTCCATCATCTGTTCCACAGGCCTTGTACTCCCCTTTCCACCCTCCTCGATGGATCATCTGCCGGGGTCTCCTTCTATCCAGGGTGCTGCTTCAGCTATAGCCACCCCGTCAGCACCTGCCACAGCAGCTTTGGCACCAGCTCCAACAACCTCGGCTTCGGTGGATCATCAGTCGACCACCTCTCTTCTCCCCACCTCCTCCTCCCCTCCCACCCAAAGTGAGACCCTGCTCGCTCGGCCCGTCCTTGGCCCCTTTTTGCAACCTCCTCTCCCTTCTTCATTTGCCCTATCTCACGCGGATGCTCCAAGGGTGGGACCCATCTCCAGTGGAAGCTTGCCAACAGACCATCCACCCTCTTCCGATGGCACGCTGCAGAACCCACCGGTACCTCCCACGATGGCTCCGCCATCTTCTGCTGATGTGCCGCCGCCACCTACCATCGTTGCGCAAAGCATGTCCGCTCGCACGCGCCGCCCAGTTGGGTCAACCTCCGCAAGTGCGGCAAGGTCCGCCGCGACTCGCACCGCTTCCCTCCAGACACGGATTGGGTCTATCCTACCAGAGGAGGGCGAGGCTCAACACCAGGCTGAATCTTCTGGTGGCCAGGAAACTTAACCACAAGAGACGTTTGAGGAGATGCAAGCACTTCTGTTGAATCTTGCACCTGGTGGAGACTTGGATCTTTGGCGGAAAGAACTACGATTCAAGAACTACGAGTGGGCAGAATGGGCCCGGGCACAGGTCCTCTCTGGACTAAGCACCATGACACCAATCTATCCCAACACCCATGTATGGTCTGATGCAAAGACCACGTTGGACAAGTACGAATGGCTGAACGGGCGCCGTTGGCGGCACGTGGAGGAAGGTTTACGTCGTCGGTGCTGCATGCTACTGTCTGTGCGCGAAGAGCTTATACGGAAGGAGCATGACAGGATGCACGCTTGAGCCGCCACTGTGTGCGAGAACCTCGTCCTCCGCGTTTATTATATGCGCGGCAAGAAACAGGTAACTGAGGTAGTAGGGAATTGTGGTACTTGCACATTCCATTTTCCCCACCAACGGACCCATCAGCCTCGGTTTGTGTGTGTCCAGGTGGGTGCACCCATGGAACGGGTGGTTATTGATTTTCATGGACCGCTGAAGCCCACCAAATGCAAGAATGTCCACTGGATCCTTGGCATTATCCACATGACCAAGTGGGTCATGGCGAGGCCAGTCCCCAAGGCAGATGCTGCTCATGCGGCTGCCTTCCTCAAGGAAGAAGTCATCTACGCCAGCTGCAGCTACTGCAATGCTCCTCACTGGCTAGGTGTGCGCACAGTCCTGGGTGTGATGCAATGGTCGCATCATCATGCTGGCGGGGCCATGGAGCAGTTCTGGCAGCCGTGGTTGCAGCGAGTTCCCTGTGACGACGAGCCGCAGCCCGTTGAGAGCTGCCAGGAGGTCGCACACGATGTCGGACGACGGGCTGTGGAGGTGGCTGAAGAGCAAGCTGAGGCATTTTGAGCCTACCAATGGTACCAGCAAGAGCCCCACCACCTGCGGGAGGAAGGCCTGGCACGCGCGAACTCTCACGCAAGTCGTTGTACAGACGGCCCACGTGCGCTTCGTCGCGCCATTCCTCGGAAAACCGACCAACTCATGGCCACTCGCACCATGGTCGTGTAGAGGCCAGCGCCGGCAGATCATCTGTCGACGAAGGAAGTTCATGGTTTGCTTGTTTTGCTTGGTGATATGTAGGGGAGTAATTGCATGGATAGAAACAGTGTGTTGCTTGTCTATGTGTGCAGACTTGATCGAACCATGGTTTGATTGTTCACTCGTCTTGATTGTTCCACTGGATTTGTTTGCTTCCAAAGATATTCATGTGACGTTCGGTGAATGATTGACCGCATGGGGTGATGTGAATGAGAATAATAACTAGAAGAAGCCCATTGAGTCTCATTGCAAAGTCGCAACAGAGGATATCGGACAAACTCGAGGGACACGTATGTTATATGCTCTCGCATTGATCCAGTTGATTATCCATAGAAGGAGCAAAGAAGAAATTTAATAGAGATCTGGTGGATGACAATTGTGTTGGATTGACCAAAAACAGAGAAACGAATGGATCGAAAGTGTTGTCACAAGGGGTTGGGAAAAAACATAGGATAGGTCATGCGGGGGTAGCGAGTCGCAAACAGCAGTGGAGGGCAAATCCTCGTATACTGTCAGACCCGGCTTCGGCCGATGGCGAAAAATGGTATAAAACATGGGGACTCGGATTGGGGACTTGGATCGGGGACTCAGATCCGGGACTCGGATCGGGGACTCGGATCGCGGACTTGGATCGGGGACTCAGATCGGGGACTCAGAACGGGGTCTGGGACCGGGGACTCGGATCGGGGACTCGGATCGGGGACCCGGATCCAGGGCTCGGATCAGGGACTCGGATAGGGGACTTGGATCGGGGACACCAATTGTGGGCTCAGATTGGGGACGCAGATTGGGGATTCCGATCGGGGACTTGGATGGGGAACTCGGATCGGGGACTCCAATTTTGGACTTGGATTGGGGACTTGGATCAAAGACTCGGATCGGGGACTTGGATCGGAGACTTGGATCAGGCACTCGGAACGGGGACTCAGATTGGGGACTCAGATCGGGGACTCGGATCGGGGACTTGGATTGGACACTCGGATCGGGGACGCGGATCGGCGACTCTGAGCGGGGACTTGGATGAAGGACTCGGATCAGGGACTTGGATCATGGACTCGGATCAGGAACTCCGATCGGGGACTCGGATCAGGGACTCGGATCAGGGACTTGGATCAGGGACTCAAATTGGGGACTCGGATGGGGGACTCGGATCAGGGACTCCGAACAGGGACTCGGATCGGAGACTTGGATCGGGAACTTGGACCGTGGACTTTGATCAGAAACTAGGATCAGGGACTTGGATTGGGGACTCGGATCGGGGACTCAGATGGGGAACTCGGATCGCGGACTCCAATCGGGGACTCGGATCAGGAACTCGGATCGGGGACTCGGATTGGGGACTCAAATCGGGGACTTGGAATCGGGAACTCAGATCCGGGACACTGATCGCGGACTCAGATTGGGATCTGGGACCACAGACTGAGATTGCGGAGTTGGATCGGGGACTCCAATCGGGGACTCGGATGGGGGACTCAGATTGGGGACTCGGATCATGGACTCAGATTGATAACTCCTGTCGGTGACTCAAATCGGGGACTCGGATCGGAGACTCGGATCAGGGACTCGGATCGGGGACTCGGATCAGGGACTCGGTTTGGGGACTCGGATTGGGGACTGGGATCGGGGACTCGGATCGGGGACTCGGATCGAGAACTCGGATTGGGGACTTAAATGGAGACTTGGATCGGGGACTTGGATCGGGGACTCGGATCGGGACCTCAGATAGGGGACGCGGATCGCAGACTCGGATCGGGGACTGGGATCAGGGACACGGCTCGGGGACTTGGATCATGGACTCGCATTGGGGACTCGAATCGAGGACTGGGATCGGGGACTCGGATCGGGGACTCGCATCGGGGACTCGGATCGGGGACTCGGAGCAGGGACTCGGATCAGGGACTCCGACCGGGGGCTCGGATCAGGGACTCAGATCGAGAAAGCGGATCAGGGACTCGGATCGGGAACTCGGATCGGGGACTCGGATCAGGGAATTGGATCAGGGACTCAGATCAGAGATTTGGATCGGGGACTCAGATCAGGGACTGGGATTGAGGACTCGGATAAGGGACTTGGATCGAAGACTCTGATCAAAAACTCGGATCGGGGACTTGGGTTGGGTACTCGGATCGGGGACTCAGATCGGGGACTCGGATCAGGAACTCGGGTTGGGGACTCCACTCAGGAACCAGGATCAGGAACTTGGATCAGGAACTCGGATTGGGGACTCAGATCGGGAACTCAAATCTGGGACTCAGATCGGGGACTCTGATCGAGGACTCAGATCGGGGACTCAGATTAGGGACTTGGGTTGGGGACTTGGACCCGGGACTCGGATCGGGGACTTGGATCGGGGACCCGGATTAGGGACTCGGATCGAGGACTCAGATCAAGAACTCGGGTCGGGGACTAGGATTGGGGAATCAAATCAGAGACTCCGATCATGGAATCGGATGGGGGACTCAGATCGGGGACTCGGATTGAGGACTCGGATCAGAGACTTGGATTGGGGACTCGGATTGGGGACTCGATTCGGGGACTCGGATCAAGGACTCGGATTGGGGATTCAGATCAGGGACTCAGATCGGGGACTCAGATCGGGAACTGGGATCGGGGACTCAGATTGGGGACTCGGATTCAGGAATCAGATTGGGGAGTCAGATCGGGGACTCGGATCAGGGACTCGGATCGGGGACTCGGATCAGGGACTCAGATCGGGGACTTGGATCGGGGACAAGGTCGGTGACTCGGATTGAAGACTCGGATCGGGGACTCAGATTGGGGACTCGGATTCAGGAATCAGATTGGGGAGTCAGATCGGGGACTCGGATCAGGGACTCGGATCGGGGACTCGGATCAGGGACTCAGATCGGGGACTTGGATCGGGGACAAGGTCGGTGACTCGGATTGAAGACTCGGATCGGGGACTCGGATCGGGCACTCGGATCGGGGACTCGGATTGCGGACTGGTTCAGGGACTCAGACCCAGGACTCGGATTGGGGACTCGGATTGGGGACTCGGATCGAGGACTTGGATCGGGGACTTGGATTGGTGAATCGGATCGGGGACTCGGATCAATGACTTGGATCAGAGACTTGGATCGGAGACATGGATCGGGGACTCGGATCGGGGACTCAGATCAGGGACCCGGATCGAGGACTCAGATCAGGGACTCGGATCAGGGACTCGGATCGGGAACTCAAATCGGGGACTCGGATCAGGGACTCGGATCGGGACTCGGAGTTGGGACTCGGATCAGGGACTCTGATTGGGGACTCAAATTGGGAAGTCAGATCGGGGACTCGGATGGGGGACACAGATCGAGAACTCCGGTCGCGGACTCGGATTGGGGGCTCGGACTGGGGACTCGGATCAGGGACTCATATCGGGGACTCCGATCGGGGACTCGGATCGGGGACTTGGAGCAGGGACTCGGATCGGGGGCTTGGATCTGGGACTCGGATCGGGGACTCAAATTGGGGCCTCGGATCAAGAACTCGGGTCGGGGACTCGGATCGGTGCACTTGGATCAGTGACCCAGATCAGAGACTCGGATCGGGGACTCGGATTGGGGACTCTGATTGGGGACTTGGAGCGGGGACTCGGATGGGGGACTCAGACCACGGACTTCGATCGGGGACTTGGATCGGGGCCTGAGATCCGGGACTCGGATCGGGAACTTGAGTCAGGGACTTGGATCGGGGACTCGGATCGGGGGCTCGAATCAGGGACGTGGAACGGGGACTCAGATCAGGGACTCGGATCGGGGACTCGCATTGGGGACTTGTATAGGGGACTCGGATCGGGAACATGGATAAGGGACCCGGATTGGGGACTCGAATCGTTGACACAGATCGGGGACTCGGATCGGGGACTCGGATTGGGGACTCGGATCGGGGACTCGGATCAGGGACTTGGATCCGGGACTCAGATCGGGAACTTTGATCAGGGACTTGGATCGAGGATTCAAATCAGAGACTCTGATCGGGGACTCGGATCGGGGGCTCGAATCAGGGACGCGGAACGGGGACTCAGATCAGGGACTCGGATCGGGGACTCGGTTCGGGGACTCAGATCGGGGACTCAGATCGGGGACTTGGATCGGGGACCCGGATTGGGAACCCAGATCGGGGACTCGGATCGGGGACTCAGATTGGGGAGTCAAATCAGGGACATGGATTGGGGACTTGGATCGAGAACTCGGATCGGGGACCCGGATGAGGGACTTGGATATGGGATTCTGATCGATTATTCAGATTAGGGACTCTGATCGGGGACTCGGATATTGGACTCGGATTGATGACTCCGATCAGGAACTCGGATTGGGGACTCGGATCGGGGACTTGGATCAGGGACTCGGATCAGGGACTCGGATCGGGGACTCGGATTGGGGACTTCGATCGGGGACTCCGATTCAGTATTCGGATCCGGGACAAGGATCGGATACTCGGATCGGGGACTCAGATTGGGGACTCATATCGGGGACTCGTATCGGGGACTGGAATCGATAACTCAGGTTAGGGACTCGGTTTCGGGACTCGGATCGGGGACGCGGATCAAGGACTTGGATCAGGGACTTGGATCAAGGACTCGGAACAGGAACTTGGATTGGGGACTCGGGTCGGCGACTTGTACTGGGGACGCGGACCAGGGACTCGGATCGGGGACTCAGATCGGGGACTCGGATCGGGGGCTTGGATCGGGGACTTGGATCAGGGACTTGGATTGGGGACTAGGATCGGGGACTCGGATTGGGGACTCAAATCGGGGACTCGGATCGGGGACTCGGATCAGGGACTCGGATCGGGGACTCGGATCGGGGACTCGGATTGGGGACTCAAATCGGGGACTCGGATCGGGGACTCGGATCAGGGACTCGGACCGGGGACTCAGATCGGGGACTCGGATCGGGGACTCGGATTGGGGACTGGATCAGGGACTCAGATCCGGAACTCGGATCGGGAACTCGGATCGAGGACTTGGATCCAGGACTCGGATGGGAAGCTTGGATTGGGGACTCGTATCAGGGACTCGGGTCAGGGACTCAGCTTGTCAGGGGGGTGAGCAGCACGGGTAACGGCAGAAGCAAGCAGAATGAATGACGTGTGCAGACGTAGCGAGCGGAGTTGGTAGAGGTCGTGAGCTAGTTGGAAAGCAAGACTTGGCAGGTTGCAGCGAGGACAAGAAAAAGTACTAAGGTAGACTGAGGCTTGGTGCGAGAAGAGTGAAGGTGAAAGCAAAACGTGAATGGACGAGCGTGGATGAGTGGAGCTGTGAGAGTGTCAGAGCAAGGAGATAAAAGGGCTGAGAGTGGTTGGTGAGGAAAGCATAAGCGATGAGTGAGCAGAGCTGAGACATGGCAGCGAAGCTGCAAAACCAAAGGCGAACAGGAAGGGACGAACTGTTCTGGGTTAAATTGGGAGGGAATGAACATCCTCTATATATACAACCGAACAGGACAAACACAAGCATTAATAGCTTCTTTCCGCTAGCCGTACGCATAACGACATGACCGCTTGTAAGGGGCGGCTTGATCTGGTGGAATGTTCATGACCGGCCACTGCCGAGGAGGTTTGGTGCGAGACCTGAACCTGTATGAAGAGCTCAGGTTTTAGGGGTGTTTATTATGGAGAGGACCTTGTCAGAGTCGTACTTCTGACAGCCCCCTTGAGTCCGACAATGTATGAATATCTGAGTGCCTATAGGGCCTCAGTGTCCAAGTGTCGTTGCCTGATGGGGGGATAAACCACTCCACGGAGGGATAGGATGATCATGTTACGGAGGTTCGGGTTCCACGCTGCTGCCCCAAGAGTGTACCACATGACTGTGATAGGTGACACTTCATCAATGATTTGGTGGTAGAAAATATGGATGGTGCCGTGAAGGTACCTTTTGATTTCTTGAAGGGTTGTTGTGTATGCCCTATGAGGACGTCCGGGATTTTCATAAACTCCTTCTAGAAAGAGGGAGAGTTGATATCCGTGGAGAAAAGATTGCCTTGTCTTGCCTTGTATGGAACCATACCAACCGTAGATGTTTTCTTCCAACTGATCGAGCAAGGGAAATGTGTCCAGTCGAAGACTTGTGCTAACAGGATGCTGATCGTTTGGAGCTTATGGCAGTTGCTGATGTCTGCTCACAAGTGCAGCTTAGCAGGTTTGCCATGCTGAGGATGATGCTGAGGATGGAGAGAGGAGAGGAGATGGAAGGACCCTTTTTTAAGTCTGCCGGGAAGAGGTGTTGGCTTGTGTCACTCGGCTGTCCAAGGTTGGCACACGGACGAGTGATGTCCTATGTCTCTGGTACAGAGTTCTTTGATATTGCAAGAGGAGAGCTGGTAGAGAAGAGTTGAGCTGGAAGTTGGATTGGAAGTTGGGTTGGAAGCTGGATTGGAAGCTGGGTTGGAAGTTGGGTTGGAGGTTGGGTTGGAAGTTAGGTTGGAAGTTGGGTTGGAAAATTGGTTGAAAGTTGGGTTGGAATTTGGGTTGAAAGTTGGCTTGAAAGCTGGGTTGGAAGTTGGGTTGGAAGTTGCGTTGGAAGTTGGGTTGTAAGTTGGGTTGGAAGTTGGGCTGGAGGTTGGGCTGGACGTTGTGTTTTAAGTTTGGTTGGAAGTTGGGCTGAAAATTGGGTTGGAACTTCAGTTGGAACTTGGATTGGAACTTGGGTTTGCACTTGGGTTGGATTTTGGGTTGGAGTTTGGGTTGGATTTTGGGTTGGAAGTTGGGTTGGAAGTTGGGTTGGAAGTTGGGTTGGAATTTGGGTTGGAAGTTGGGTTGGAAGTTGGGTTCAAAGTTGGGTTGGCAGTTGGATATGAAGTTGGGTTCAAAGTTGCATTGGAGGTTGGGTTGGAAGTTATGTTGATTGTTGGAGTTGGATTTGGACTAGAATTTGGATATGAATTGGGTTAGGAGTTGAATTGGAAGTTGGGTCGGAAGCTCGGTTGGAAGTTGGGTTAGAAGTTCGGTTGGAAGTTGGGTTGGAAGTTGGGTTTGAAGTTGGGTTGGAAGTTGGGATGGAAGTGGGGTTGGGAGTTGAGTTGGAAATTGGGCAGGAAGTTCGGTTCGAAGTTGGGTTGGAAGTTGGATTGAAAGAGTGATTGGAACTTGGGTTGGAAGTTGAGTTGGAAGTTGGGTTGGATGTTGGATTGGAAGTTGGGCTGGAAGTTGGGTTGGGAGTTGGGTTGGAAGTTGGGTTCGAAGTTAGTTTGGAAGTTGGGTTTGAAGTTGGGTTGGGAGTTGGGTTGGAAGTTGGGTT
>SZWC01005104.1:50600-64044 GCA_023375785.1 Penium margaritaceum | reverse complement strand
AAAGTTGGGTTGGAAGTTGGGTTGGAAGTTGGGTTGGAAGTTGGGTTGGAAGTTGGGATGGAAGTTGGGTTGGAAGTTGGGATTGGGAGTCGGGTTGGGGGTTGGGTTGGAAGTTGGGTTGAACGTTGGGTTGGAAGTTGTGTTGTAAACTGGGTTGGATGTTGTGATGGAAGTTGTGTTGGCAGCTGGGTTGGAAGTTGGGCTGGAAGTTGGGTTGGAAGTTGGGTTGAAAGTTGGGTTTGAATTTGGGTTGTGAGTGGAGTTCGGAGTTGGGTTGGAAGTTGAGTTGGAAATTGGGTTGGAAGTTGGGTTGGAAGTCGGGTTGGAAGTTGGATTGGAAGCTGGGTTAGAAGTTGGGTTGGATGTTGAGTTGGAAGTTGGGTTGGAAGTTGGGTTGGAAGTTGGGTTGGAAGTTGGATTGGAAGCTGGGTTAGAAGTTGGGTTGGATGTTGAGTTGGAAGTTGGGTTGGAAGTTGGGTTGGAAGTTGGGTTGGAAGTTGGATTGGAAATTGGATTGGAAGTCGGGTTGGAAGTTGGGTTGGAAGTTGGGTTTGAAATTGGTTTGGAAATTGGGTTTGAAGTTGGGTTAGAAGCTGCGCTTGAATCCGGTTAGAAGTTGGGTTGAAATTTGGGTTGGAAGTTGGGTCGGAAGTTGGGTTTGAAGTTGGGATGGAAGTTGGGTTTGATGTTTGGTTCGGAGTTGGGTTGGAAGTTGGGTTGGGAGTGAGTTGGATATTAGGTTGGAAAATGGGTTGTAAGTTGGGTTGGAAGTTGTGTTGGAAGTTGGATTGGAAGCTAGGTTGGAAGTTGGGTTGGACGTTGGGTTGGAAGTTGGGTTGGAAGTTCGGTTGGAAGTTGGGTTGAAAGTTGGGTCGGGAGTTGGGTTGGGAGCTGGGTTGGGAGTTGGGTTGGAAGTTGAGTTGGAAGTTGGGTTGGAAGTTTGGTTGGAAGTAGTGTCGGAATTTGGATTAGAAGCTGGGTTGGAAGTTGGGTTGGATGTTGAGTTGGAAGTTCGGTTGGAAATTGGGTTGGAAGTTGGGTTGGAAGTTGGGTTGGAAGTTAGGTTGGAAGTTGGGGTTATTCATCATACAACGGCTGATCAGCATGCGGGTGAATGATGATGAATCAATCCAGGATTTCCTACAAGAGTTTTAAGGACTCCTTTGCGAGGCTTGCTAGATGAACTGGGACCTTGACAAAAACATGCAAGCCATGATCCCCCTCATGGCTCTACTGGAGAGCTGGAGACCAATGATCACCGTCATGGGTAGTTGGAAGGATGATGACCTGACGTACAGGGCAGTGTGCGAAACGAGGCCATGCGCCGCAGCGGAAGTGAGGCTAACTTCTCACTTTATGCCGCTCGCTACGGTGGCCGTGGGAGCAAAGGGTCAGCCTCTGGTCAGGAAGGCGCAAGCGGGAGCGGTGGCGGCGGAGGCAACAATGACTGCAAGGCTCCCAAGTGACAGTGCAACTGCCGCAACTGCGGCAAACCTGGGCACTGGGCAAGAGAGTGCAGTTCGCCAATGAAGGAAGACGGCGGAAGCTGTGGGAACAAAGGCAGCAAAAAGGGTGGCAAAGAAGCCACCAACATGATGGCACAGAGCATGCCTCCGACAAAAGGAGCGGCGCTGCTCAGGCCAGGAGCTTTTGGGCTCGACTCTGGCACCTATCATCACTACAGCAATGACCAGGCTGGATTTGTCTCCATCGGCCCCACGGATCGGCGGTTCAGATGTGCAATCGATAGCGTCGTGAACGCAAAGGCCATGGGAGACAAGCTGGTGAGCATCAGCTTTAGTGGTGCAGAGAATGATCTACGGCTACGTGGACATGGTCTACATGTCCTCCTTTGGGGCAAACCTTCTGTCCGTGTCAAAATAATGGACAACGATATGATGGTGGTGTTCACGCAGAAGAAGGTGGTCATCGCCAGGAACGAGTACATCAAGGTCCTCTATGCCAACAAAGATCTCGTGGCATAGGTTCCACGGGTTGACGGACTCTACGTATTGCACACAACAGCAACAAAGAGCTCGGAAGACGAGGGTCATGCGGGTGTAGCGGAGGCAGTGGTCTCGGCACCACTGCAGGAGAGCACACCAACGATAACTGAAAAGGCATCCTCTGCCGCAAAGAACAAAGACGCTGATTTGTGGCATAGACACTTAGGGCACATTGCAAACAGCACGCTCCAAGTCATCCAGCAACAACAGCTGGTCCATGGCATGGATGGTTGCAAGAAGGATGTGGTTGGGTGTGGCAGCCTGTGTGAACCTTGCCTCCAAGGCAAGAGCAAGCGAATGCGTTTTGAGCGCAATGGTCGCCGCGCAGAATGAGCCCTTGACCTGATTCACACCGACGTGTGCAGACCCTTTTGCACGGCGTCAAACGGTGGTAGCAAGTATCTTCTGACCTTCATAGACGACCACAGCCGCAAGGCATGGATCTTCTCTTTCAAAACAAAGGGAAAGGTCAAAGAAAGTTGTAGGAGTTTGTCGTCATGGTGGAGCGGCAGACCGTAAAGAAACTCAAAGCGATGCGGAGCAGCAAAGGCGGAGAGTACGAGGCATGCAAGGGCTGGTTGCGGCAACATGGGATCAACCACCAGCCCACAACACCTTACATGCCGCAGAGCAATGGTGTTGCCAAATGGATGAATCAGACCATCCTCGGCATAGTGCGTAGCATGCTCTTTGATGCAAAGCTCCCACCACGGTTCTGGGTGGAAGCGGCAAGAACGGCATGCTATCTTGTCAACCTGACTCCTGCGGCTGCTCTGGGCAGGCGCGGCAAGAAGAAGGGAAAGCAAGAGATGAAGCCATAAGAAGTTTGGGCAGGGAAGAAGCCGGACGCATCACACTTGAAAGTATTCGGCTGCACCGCATGGGCAAAGGTCTAGGCGGGTGAGGGTGCCGGCAAGCTGGATGCAAGAGCGCAAAAGTGCGTTATGGTGGGGTATGAGACGGGCCACAAGACATACTGCTTGTGGGACCTGGCAGGAAGAAGACTCATCACCAGCCGGGACGTAACCTTTGATGGGAGGAAACCAGGCAAGGAAGAGATGCTTGATCCCACGCAAGCCCCAAAACAGAGAGAGTGGTTGGTGCTGCTGGAGTCAAGAGATCAAGCTCCCGAAAACTGGCAAGTGGTGCCAGTACAGCAGGCCGTGAAGAACAGTGGTGTGGCAGGGAGAGCGGCTGCGCAGGTTGACGCAGCGGCGAGCTCCGACACAGACTCGGAGACGTCCGAGGCCTTTGAGACCAGCTCGGAGGCCAGTGGCTCTTCAAAAGACAAAAACTCAACTCCAGGGCAGCCAACAGCACAAGAGCAACAGCATTGCAAATATCCACCAGCAATGCAACGTCGAAGCACATGACAAAGAAAACAAACTCCAATGTACGACGCCGACACCAGAAGCTGGACTGGACTAAGCTGGTCCTGTTTGGCTCAGGGAGAGCCACTCACTGTGGCTGAGGCGCTGGCAAGGCCCAATGCGGCCAAGTGTGAGGAGGCAGTGGACAGCGAGCTCGCGTCCATCGAAGAAAATGGCACATGGGTGCTGGTGGACAGACTCGCCAAGGCTCACATGCTGGGCTCAAAGTGGGTGCTCAGGTTGAAGCGGAAGCAAGATCACAGCATTGAAAAATACAAGCGAGATGAAAGGACGATCATGACTCATATTGATTGAGGCAGAAGGATGAGCAGAGAAGCAAGCGGAGCGGAGACACTGCGGCTAAGCCGCGGAACCAAATGCAAACAGATGGGAAAGTGCCTCTTCTGGTTAAACTTTGGAGGGAATGAACATCCTCCATATATATAGCATAAGAGGACAAAACTCAACACAATGGCTTCTTTTCTAGCCAAACGTGAGTGACTCATCGTCACTTTGGTCGGTGATGGTTTGTAGAGGACTGTTGGACCATTTACAATTTCGCTCTTACGAGAGATGGTCTCGACCTCTTCTTGGACTATTCGAGGCCATTCCAAAACAATTCTCGAGGTCAGAGGGCAAATGTTTCCGACACGTTGGCCACACGTTTACTTTGTCTATGGTGCTTATGTTACATTTGAAGTGGTTCAATGGTGATTTGGTTACACTTTCACTTTTTCTATGGTGCTTGTGTCACATTATAGCTGTTGTAATGGTGCTTTGGTCACACATTCACTGTGTCTGTGGTGCTTAGGTGACCTAAGCACAACATCATCACTTTTTCAATGGTGTTGTGGTGAAACGTTTGCTTTGTCGATGGTGCTTTGGTCACACGAGCACTATTTCAATGGTGCTTTGGTCACATTTTCACTGATTCTAGGGTACTTTGGTCACAATATCACTGTTTCAATGGTGCTTTGGTCACACATTCACTGTGTCTGTGGTGCTTAGGTGACCTAAGCACAACATCATCACTTTTTCAATGGTGTTGTGGTGAAACGTTTGCTTTGTCGATGGTGCTTTGGTCACACGAGCACTATTTCAATGGTGCTTTGGTCACATTTTCACTGATTCTAGGGTACTTTGGTCACAATATCACTGTTTCAATGGTGCTTTGGTCACACTTTCACTGTGTATAAAGTGCTTGAGTCACATTGACACCGTTTCAATGGTGCGTTGGTCACACGTTGATTTTGGCAATAGTGTGTTGGTCACATCATCACTGTTCCAATGGTGCTTTGGTCACACTTTCACTGTGTGTGTAGTGCTTATGTCACCTTTTCATTCTCTCAGTGGTGCTTTGGTCACACTTTCACCGTGTCTATGGTGCTTTGGTCTCATTATCACTGTTTCAATGGTGCGTTGGTCACATTTCCACTGTATCTGTGGTGCTTTCATCACATTAATTTTGTTAAAATGGTGCATTGGTCAAACGTTCACTGTGTCTATGGTGTTTATGTTACACTATCACTGTTTCAATGGTGCTTTGGTCACACTTTTAGTGTGTCTATGTAGCTTGTGTCACATTATCCCTGTTTGATCGTGCTTGGTCACATTATCACCGTGTCTATAGTTCTTTGACCACATTGTCACAGTTTTAATGGTAAGTTGGTCATACTTTCATTGTCTCTATGGTTCTTTAGTCACTGTATCACTATGTCAACGATGCTTTGGTAACACGTTCATTGTGTGTATGATACTCATGTCACATTATCACTATTCCAATGGTACTTTGGTCAGACGTTCACTGTGTCCATGGAGCTTAGGCCTCATTATCAGAATTTTAGTGGTGCGTTGGTCACACTTTCACTGTGTCTATGGTGCTTAGGTCACATTTTCACTATTTCAATGGTACTTTGGTCACTCTCTCTCTTTGTCTATGGTTCTTTGGTCACATTGTTGCTGTTTCAATGTTGCTTTGGTCACGTTTTACTGTGTCTATGGTGCTTTGGTCACATGATCACTGTTTCAATGGTACTTTGGTCACACTTTCACTGTGTTGGTGGTGCGTTCGTCCCTTAATCACTGTTTCAATGGTGCTTTGGTCTCACTTTCACTGTGTCTATGGGGTTTTGGTCACATTATCATTGTTACAATGGTGCTTTGGTTACACGTTCATCGTGTATATGGTGCATTATTCACATTATAGTTGTTTCAATGGTGCTTTGGCTACACGTTTGCTCAGTCTACTGTACTTAAGTCACATTATCAGTGTTTCTATGGTCCTTTGGTCACACTTTCACAGTGTATATGGTGCTTAGGTCATATAAACACCATTTCAACGATGCTTTGGTCACACTTTCACAATGTGTATGGTGCTTAGGTCACATTATCACTGTCTCCATTGTGCTTTGGTTACTATTGCACCGTTTCAATGGTGCATTTGTACCACTTTCATTGGGTGTAGGGAAATTATGTCACATTATCACAGTTTCAATGGTGCTTTGGCCACAGGTTTACTATGTCTATGGTACTTATGTCACATTATCGGTGTTTCAATGGTGCTCTGGTTACACTTTCATTGTGGCTATGGTCTTTTGGTCACATTATCACTGTTTCAATGGTATTTTGCTCACACTTTGACTATGTCTATGGTGCTTTGGTCACGTTATCTCTGTTTCAATGGTGCTTTTTCTACACATTAACTGTGTATATGGTGCGAAGGTTACATTATCAGTGTTTCAATGGTGCTTTGGTAACACGTTCACTGTGTCTATGGTGGTTGGGTCACATTATCACGGTTTTTGTGGTGCTTTGGTCAGGATTTCAATGTGTCTGTGGTTCTTTTGTCATATTATCACTGTTTTCATGGTGCTTTGGTCACACTTGCACTGTGTCTATGATGTTTAGGTCAGGGTATAACTGTTCATTATCCCTGATTTCATGGTGCTTTTGTTACATTATCATTGTTGAAATGGTGCTTTGGTCACATTTTCACCGTGTCTATGGTGCTTTTATCATGTCATCACTATTTCAATGGTGATTTTGTCACGTTCACTATGTCTATGGTGCCTTGGTCACACTGTCATAGTTGTCAATGGTGTTTTGTAGCACTTTCATTGTGTCTATAGTGCTTATGTCACATTGTCACTGTTTCAATGGTGATTTCGTCACACTCTCACTGTGTCCATGGTGCTTAGTTCATATTATCACTGTTTGGATGGTACTTTGGTCATACTTTCACTGTGTCTATAGTACTTAGGTCACGTCATCACCTTTTGAATGGTGCTTTGGTCACACTTTTGCTGTGTTTATGGTACTTTTATCGCATTGTCACTGTTTCAATGGTGCTTTCGTCACACCTTTTATGTGTCTGTGGTGCGTAGGTAACATTATCACTGTTTTAATGGTGTTTTGGTCACAATTGCAGTGAGTCTATTGTGCTTAGGTCACATTGCCACTTTTTAAAAGGTAGTTTGGTCAGGCGTTCACTGTGTCTATGATGCTTTTGTCACATTATCAACGTTTCAATGGTGCTTTGGTCACACTTTCACTGTGTCTATGGTGCTGTGGTCACATTCTTACTATTTCAATGGTCCTTTGATCACACTTTCACTTTGTCCATGGAGCTAAGGTCACGTCATCACGGTTTCAATGGTTCTTTGGTCATACTTTCACTGTGTATGTGGTGATTTGGTGATGTTCTCACTGTTTCAATAGTTCGTTGGTCACTCTTTCACCGTGTCTATGGTACTTAGGTCACATTACCACTTTTTGAATAATGCTTTGGTCAGACTTTCACTATGCCTATGGTGCTTAGGTCACATAATCACTGTTTTAATGGTGCGTTGGTCACACTTTCGCTGTGTCTTTGGTGAATTGGTCACATTATCACAATTGCAATGGTGCTATGGTCACACTTCTACGACATCTATTGCGCTTATGTCACGTTGTCACTGTTTCAATGGTTCTTTGGTCACACGTTCAATTTGTCTATGGTGCTTTGGGCACATAATCACTGTTTCAATGGTGCTTTGGTCACACTTCCGCTGTGGCCATGGTGCTTTGGTCACACTATCCCTGTTTCAATGGTGCTTTGGTTACACTTTTACTATGTTTTTACTATGCTTAGGTCATACTATAACATTTTCAATGGTGTTTTGGTCACTCTTTCATGGTGTCTATGGTGCTTATGTCACAATATCACTGTTTTAATGGTGCATTGGTCACACCTTCACTATGTGTACGGTGCTTATGTCAAACCATCACTGTTTCAATGGTGCTTTGGTCACACTTTCACTGTGTCTATTGTGCTTAGGTCACATTTTCATTGTTGCAATGGTGCCTTTGTCATATGTTTGCAGTGTCTATAGTGCTTTGGTCATAATATGACTGTTTCAATGGTATTTTCAACACTTTATGGTGCTTTGGCCGTATTATCACTGTTTCAATGGTGCTTTTGCATCACTTTCACTATGTCTATAGTGCTTAGATTACTTTATCTTTTATTGAAGGGTGCTTTGGTCACACTTTCACTTTGTCTTTGGTGCTTGGGTAATGTTATAACTGTTTTAATGGTGCTTTGGCCACACGTTTACTGTGTCTATTGTGCTTAGGTCACGTCATTACTGTTTGAATGGTGCTTTGGTCACACTTTCACCGTGTATATTGTGCGTGGGTCACATTATCACTGTTTCAATTGTGCTTTGGTCATACCTCCCCCATGTCTATGATGCTTATGTCACACTATCAATGTTTCAACGATGCTTTGATCACACTTTTACTGTGTCTATTGTGCTTGTATCACATTACCACTGTTTAAATGCTGGTTTGGTCACACATTCGCTGTGTCTATGGTGCTCTGGTCACGTTGTTATCGTTTCATTGGTGCTTTGGTCACACTTTCACCGTGTCCATGGGGCTCTGGTCACATTATGACTATTTCAATTGTGCTTTGGTCACACTTTCACTGTGTCTATTGTGCTTAGTTCACGTCATCACTGTTCCAATGGTACTTTGGTCACACTTTTACTGTGTCTGTGGTGCTTTGGTCACATTATGACTGTTTCAATGGAGCTCTGACCATACTTTCATTGTGTCTATAGTGCTTAGGTCACATTATTACTGTTTCAATGGTGCTTTGGATACCCGTTCTACGTGTATGTTGTTTTAAGCTCACATAATCACTGTTTTGACGGTGCTTTGGTCACCCTTTCACTATGTCTATGGTGCTTAGGTCTCACCATCATTGTTTCAATGGTGCTTTAGTCACACGTTCACTGTGTCTATGGTGCTTATGTTACATTATCATTGTTTCAATTGTGCTTTGGTCACATTTACAAATGGTCAATGGTGCTTTCATCACATTATCATTGTTTTAATGGTGCTTTGGTCGTTTTCACTGTGTCTATGGTGTTTTGGTCACATTATCATAGTGTTAATGGTGCGTTGGTAACACTTACACTGTGTCTAAAGTGCTTAGGTCACATTATCACTATTTTAGTGGTGCTTTGGTCACATTTTCACTGTGGCCAAGGTGTTTATGCCATATTATGACTGTTTGGATGGTGCTTTTGTTCACATTTTTCTGTGTCAATAGTGCTTCTGTCATGTAATTAGTGTTTCAAAGTTGCGTTGGTCATACTTTCGCTGTCTATGGTGCTTTGGTCACATCATCACTGTTTCAATCATAATTTGGCTACACTTTCTCTGTGTCTATGGTGCTTGGGTCATCTTATCGCTGTTTCAATGATGCTTTGGTAACACCTTTAATGTGTCCGTGTGCTTTGGTCACATCATGACTGTTTCAATGGTGCGTTGTTCACACTTTCATTGTGTCTCTAGTGCTTAGGTCACATTATTATTGTTTCAATGGTGTTTTGGTCACACTTTCAATGTGTCTATGGTGCTCATGTCACATTATCGTCATTTGAATGGTGTGTTGGTCACACTTTCACTGTGTCGATGGTGCTTTGGTCACACTATGACTATTTCGATGGTACTTTTCTCACACTTTTACTATGTCTATAGGTCTTAGGACACACTAACACTGTTTCAATGGTGCTTTGGTCACAAGTTCACAGTGTCTACGGTGCTTTGGTCACATGATAACTGTTTCGATGGTGCCTTGCTCACACTTCTACCATGTCTACCGTGCTTTTGTCATGTTATCACTCTTTCAATGGTGCTACAGTCACAGTTTCACTGTGTCTACGATGCTTAGGTCACGTTATCACCGTTGCAATGGTACTGTGGTCATACTTTCACTATGTCTATGGTACTTAGGTCACAATGTCAATGTTCCAATGGTGCTTTGGTCACACTCACTGTGTCTATTGTGCTTAGGTCACACTATCACAGTGTTAGTTTTGCTTTGGTCACACGTTCACCGTGTCTATGGTGCTTTAGCCATGCTATCACTGTTTCAATGGTGCCTTTGTCACACGTTCACTATGTCTACGGTGCTTGGGTGCCATTATCACTGCTTCAATGGTACTTTGGTCACATATTTACTGTATCTATGATGCTTAGGTCACACCATCACTGTTTTATTAGTTCTCTTGTCACAAACATTGTTCCCATGGTGCGTGTGTCACATTATCATTACTTCAATGGTGCTTTGGTCACATTTTCTCTTTGTCTATGGTGCTTTTGTCACATTATAACTGTTTCAACGGTGATATGGTAACACCTTGACTGTGTCTATAATACTTAGGTCACATTATCACTATTTCAATGGTGCTTTGGTCACACTTTCACTAGGTCTATGGTGCTTAGGTCACATTTGTACTGTTTCAATGGTGCTTTCATCACACTTTCTCTGTGTCTATGGTGCTTAGGTCATATAGTCCCTATTTGTGCTTTGGGTCTACGTCACACTTTCAATAGTGTTTGGTCACTCTTTCATTGTGTATGTGGTGTCTCGTCACATGAAGACTGTTTCAATGGTCCTTTGGTCACACGTTCACTGTGTCTATGGTGATTTGCTCACATTATCTCTACTTTAATGGTGCTGGTTGCCGAGTGGTGCAAACTGGTTGCGGAGTGCTACGAACTGATTGCGGAGTGGTGCGAACTGGTTGTGGTGTGGTGCGCAGTGGTTGAGGAGTGGTGCTAAATGGTTGTGGAGTGGTGCAAACTAGTTGCGGAGTGGTGCGAACTAGTTGCGGAGTGGTGCCAACTGGTTGCGGAGTGCTGTGAAATGGTTGTGGAGTGGTGTGAACTACTTGCGGAGTGGTGTGAACTGGTTGCGGAGTGGTGCGAACTGGTCGCGGAGTGGTGCGAACTGGTTGTAGAGTGGTGCGAACTGGTTGCGGAGTGGTGCGAACTGGTTGCGGAGTGGTGCAAAATGGTTGCGGAGTGGTGCGAACGGGTTGCGGAGTGGTGCGAACTGGTCGCGGAGTGGTGCGAACTGGTCGCGGAGTGGTGCGAACTGGTCGCGGAGTGGTGCGAACTGGTCGCGGAGTGGTGCGAACTGGTCGCGGAGTGGTGCGAACTGGTCGCGGAGTGGTGCGAACTGGTCGCGGAGTGGTGCGAACTGGTCGCGGAGTGGTGCGAACTGGTCGCGGAGTGGTGCGAACTGGTCGCGGAGTGGTGCGAACTGGTCGCGGAGTGGTGCGAACTGGTCGCGGAGTGGTGCGAACTGGTCGCGGAGTGGTGCGAACTGGTCGCGGAGTGGTGCGAACTGGTCGCGGAGTGGTGCGAACTGGTCGCGGAGTGGTGCGAACTGGTCGCGGAGTGGTGCGAACTGGTCGCGGAGTGGTGCGAACTGGTCGCGGAGTGGTGCGAACTGGTCGCGGAGTGGTGCGAACTGGTCGCGGAGTGGTGCGAACTGGTCGCGGAGTGGTGCGAACTGGTCGCGGAGTGGTGCGAACTGGTCGCGGAGTGGTGCGAACTGGTCGCGGAGTGGTGCGAACTGGTCGCGGAGTGGTGCGAACTGGTCGCGGAGTGGTGCGAACTGGTCGCGGAGTGGTGCGAACTGGTCGCGGAGTGGTGCGAACTGGTCGCGGAGTGGTGCGAACTGGTCGCGGAGTGGTGCGAACTGGTCGCGGAGTGGTGCGAACTGGTCGCGGAGTGGTGCGAACTGGTCGCGGAGTGGTGCGAACTGGTCGCGGAGTGGTGCGAACTGGTCGCGGAGTGGTGCGAACTGGTCGCGGAGTGGTGCGAACTGGTCGCGGAGTGGTGCGAACTGGTCGCGGAGTGGTGCGAACTGGTCGCGGAGTGGTGCGAACTGGTCGCGGAGTGGTGCGAACTGGTCGCGGAGTGGTGCGAACTGGTCGCGGAGTGGTGCGAACTGGTCGCGGAGTGGTGCGAACTGGTCGCGGAGTGGTGCGAACTGGTCGCGGAGTGGTGCGAACTGGTCGCGGAGTGGTGCGAACTGGTCGCGGAGTGGTGCGAACTGGTCGCGGAGTGGTGCGAACTGGTCGCGGAGTGGTGCGAACTGGTCGCGGAGTGGTGCGAACTGGTCGCGGAGTGGTGCGAACTGGTCGCGGAGTGGTGCGAACTGGTCGCGGAGTGGTGCGAACTGGTCGCGGAGTGGTGCGAACTGGTCGCGGAGTGGTGCGAACTGGTCGCGGAGTGGTGCGAACTGGTCGCGGAGTGGTGCGAACTGGTCGCGGAGTGGTGCGAACTGGTCGCGGAGTGGTGCGAACTGGTCGCGGAGTGGTGCGAACTGGTCGCGGAGTGGTGCGAACTGGTCGCGGAGTGGTGCGAACTGGTCGCGGAGTGGTGCGAACTGGTCGCGGAGTGGTGCGAACTGGTCGCGGAGTGGTGCGAACTGGTCGCGGAGTGGTGCGAACTGGTTGCGGAGTGATGCCACCTGGTTGCAGAGTGGTGCCAGCTGGTTGCGGAGTGGTGCCAACTGGTTGCGAAGTGGTACGAGTTCGTTGCGGAAAGGTGCCAACTGGTTGCGGACTGGTGCGAACTGGTTGCGGAGTGGTGCGAACTGGTTAGGGAGTGGTGCGAACTGGTTGCGGAGTGGTGCGAACTGGTTGCGGAGTGGTGCGAGCTGGTTGCGGAGTTGTGCGAACTGGTTGTGGAGTGGTGCAAACTGGTTACGGAGTGGTGCAAAATGGTTGCGGAGTGGTGCGAACTGGTTCCGGAATGGTGCGAACGGGTTCCAGTGTGGTGCGAACTAGTTGCGGAGTGGTCTAAACTGGTTGCAGGGTGGTGCAGACTGGTTGCGGAGTGGTGCGAACTGGTTGTAGAGTGGTGGGAACTGGTTGCGGAGTGGTGCGAACTGGTTGCAGAGTGGTGGGAACTGGTTGCGGAGTAGTCCAAACTAGTTGCAAAGTGTTGTGAACTGGTTGTGGAGTAGTGTGAACTGGTTGCGGAGTGGTGCGAACCGGTTGCGGAGTGGTGCTAACCGGTTGCGGAGTGGTGCAAACTGGTTGCGGAGTGGTGCGAACGGGTTACGGAGCAGTGCGAAATGGTTAGGGAGTGGTGCGAACTGGTTGCGGAGTGGTCCCAACTGGTGACGAAGTGGTGCGAACTGGTTGCGGAGTGGTGCGAACTGGTTGCGGGGTAATCCAAACTGGTTGTGGACTGGTGCGAACTGGTTGCGGAGTGGTGCGAACTGGTTGCAGAGTGGTGCGAACTGGTTGCAGAGTGGTGCGAACTGGTTGCAGAGTGGTGCGAACTGGTTGCAGAGTGGTGCGAACTGGTTGCGGAGTGGTGCGAACTTGTTGTGGAGTGGTGCAAACTGGTTGCGGAGTGGTGAAAATTGGTTGCGGAGTGGTGTGAACTGGTTTTGGAGTGGTGCAAACTTGTTGCAAAGTGTGCAAAATGGTTGCAAAGTGGTTCAAACTGGTTGCGGATTGGTGCGAACTGGTTACGGAGTGGTGCGAACTGGTTGCTGAGTGGTGCAAACTGGTTGCAGAGTGGTCAAAACTGGTCGCCGAGTGGTGCGAACTTACTGCGGAGTGGTGCGAACTGGTTGCGGGGTGCTGCGGACTGGTTGCGGAGTGGTGCGAATAGGTTGCAGAGTGGTGCGAACTGGTTGCGGAGTGGTGCGAACTGGTTGCGGAGTGGTGCGAACTGGTCGCGGAGTGGTGCGAACTGGTTGCGGAGTGG
>SZWC01005104.1:31982-42026 GCA_023375785.1 Penium margaritaceum | reverse complement strand
GTGGTGCGAACTGGTTGCGGAGTGGTGCGAACTGGTTGCGGAGTGGTGCGAACTGGTTGCGGAGTGGTGCGAACTGGTTGCGGAGTGGTGCGACTGATTGCGGAGTGGTGCGAACTGGTTGCGGAGTGAAGCGAACTGGATGCAGAGTAGTGCAAATTGGTTGCGGAGTGGTGCTAACTGGTTGCAGTTTGGTGCGCACTGGTTGTGGAGTGGTGCGAACGGGTTGCGGAGTGGTGCAAACCGGTTGCGGAGTGGTTCGAACTGGTTGCAGAGTGGTGCGAACTGGTTGCGGAGTGGTGCGAACTGGTTGCGGAGTGGTGCAAACTGGTTGCGGAGTGGTGCAATCTGGTTGCGGAGTAGTGCAAGCTGGTTGTGGAGTGGTGCAAACTGGTTGCGGATTGGTGCGAACTTGTTACAGAGTGGTGCGAACTGGTTGCAAAGTGGTTCGAATTGGTTTCGGAGTGGTTCGAACTGGTTCCGGAGTGGTGTGGACTGGTTGCGGAGTGGTGCGAATTGATTGCGGAGTGGTGCGAACTGGTTGTGGAGTGGTGCGGACTGGTTGCGGAGTGGTTCGAACTGGTTCCGGAGTGGTGTGGACTGGTTGCGGAGTGGTGCGAATTGATTGCGGAGTGGTGCGAACTGGTTGTGGAGTGGTGCGGACTGGTTGCGGAGTGGTGCCAACTGATAGCGGAGTGGTGCAAACTGGTTGCGGTGTGCTTTGAACTGGTTGCATTGTAGTGCGAACTGGATGCAGAGTGATGCGAACCGGTTGCGGAGTGGTGCGAACTGGTTGCCAAGTGGTGCGAACCGGTTGCGGAGTGGTGCGAACTGGTTGCGGAGTGGTGCAAACTGATTACGGAGTGGTGCGAACTGGCTGCGGAGTGGTCGGAACTGGTTGCGGAGTGGTGTGAACTTGTTGCTGAGTGGTGCGAGCTGGTTGCGGAGTGGTGCAAACTGGTTGCGGAGTAGTGCAAGCTGGTTGCGGATGGTGCGAACTGGTTGCGGAGTGGTCGGAACTGGTTGCGGAGTGGTGTGAACTGGATGCGGAGTAGTGCGAACTGGTTGCAGAGTGGTGCGAACTGGCTGCGGAGTGGTCGGAACTGGTTGCGGAGTGGTGTGAACTGGATGCGGAGTAGTGCGAACTGGTTGCAGAGTGGTGCGAACTGGCTGCGGAGTGGTCGGAACTGGTTGCGGAGTGGTGTGAACTGGATGCGGAGTAGTGCGAACTGGTTGCAGAGTGGTGCGAACTGGCTGCGGAGTGGTCGGAACTGGTTGCGGAGTGGTGTGAACTGGATGCGGAGTAGTGCGAACTGGTTGCAGAGTGGTGCGAACTGGCTGCGGAGTGGTCGGAACTGGTTGCGGAGTGGTGTGAACTGGATGCGGAGTAGTGCGAACTGGTTGCAGAGTGGTGCGAACTGGCTGCGGAGTGGTCGGAACTGGTTGCGGAGTGGTGTGAACTGGATGCGGAGTAGTGCGAACTGGTTGCAGAGTGGTGCGAACTGGCTGCGGAGTGGTCGGAACTGGTTGCGGAGTGGTGTGAACTGGATGCGGAGTAGTGCGAACTGGTTGCAGAGTGGTGCGAACTGGCTGCGGAGTGGTCGGAACTGGTTGCGGAGTGGTGTGAACTGGATGCGGAGTAGTGCGAACTGGTTGCAGAGTGGTGCGAACTGGCTGCGGAGTGGTCGGAACTGGTTGCGGAGTGGTGTGAACTGGATGCGGAGTAGTGCGAACTGGTTGCGGAGTGGTGCCAACTGATAGCGGAGTGGTGCAAACTGGTTTCGGTGTGCTTTGAACTGGTTGCATTGTAGTGCGAACTGGATGCAGAGTGATGCGAACCGGTTGCGGAGTGGTGCGAACTAGTTGCGGAGTGGTGCGAACTGGGTGCAGAGTGGTGCGAACTGGTTGCGGAATGATGCGAACTGGTTACGGAGTGGTGCGATCTGGTTGTGGAGTGGTGCGATCTGGTTGCGGAGTGGTGTGAACTGGTTACAGGGTGGTGCGAACTGGATGTGGAGTGGTGCGAACTGGTTGCAAAGTGTTGCGAACTGGTTGCCGAGTAGTGCGAACTGGTTGCGGAGTGCTGTGAACTGGTTGCGGAGAAGTGCGAACTGGTTGCGGAGTGGTGCAAACCAGGTGCGGAGTGGTGCAAGCCGGGTGCGGAGTGGTGTTAACTGGTTGCGCAGTGGTGCGAACGGGTTGCAGATTGGTATGAACTGGTTGCGGAGTGGTGTGAACTGGTTGGGGAATTGTGCGCACTGGTTGCGGAGTGGTGGGAACTGGTTGCGGAGTGGTTGGAACTGGTTGTGGAGCAGTACGAACTGGTTGCAGAGTGTAGCGAACTGGTTGCGGAGTGGTGCCGAATGGTTGCGGAGTGGTGCGAACTGGTTGCGGACTGGTGCAAATCTGTTTCAGAGTGATTCAAACTAGTTGCAGAGTGGTGCAAACGGGTCCTGGAGTGGTGGGAACTGGTTGCGGAGTGGTGCGAATCGGTTGCTGTGTGGTGCGAATTGGTTGCAGAGTGGTGCGAACTGGTTACGGATTGGTGCACACTGGTTACGGAGCGGTGCGAACTGGTTCCTGAGTGGTGCAAAATGGTTGCACAGTGGTGTCAACTGGTTGCGGAGTGGTGTCAACTGGTTGCGGAGTGGTGCGAACTGGCTATGGAGTGGTGCGAACTGGTTGCGGAATGGTGCGAACTGGTTGAGGAGTGGTGCGAACTGGTTGCGGAGTGGTGCGAACTGGTTGCGGAGTGGTGCGAACTGGTTGCGGAGTAGTGCGAACTGGTTGCGTAGAGGTGCGAACTGGTTGCAGAGTGGTACGAACTGGTTGCGGATTGGTGCGAGCTGGTTGCGGAGTTGTGCGAACTGATTGCGCAGTAGTAGTAGTTGAAAGTTTCCTTTTTAAGAAATTGGTGCAAACTGGTTCCAGAGTGGTGCGAACTAGTTGCGGAAAGGTGCGAACTGGTTGTAGAGTGATGCCAACTGGTTTCGGAGTTGAGCATACTGGATGTGGAGTACTGCGAATTGGTTGCGGAGTGGTGCAAACTGGTTGCGGAGTTGTGCGAACTGGTTGCGGAGTGGTGCGAACTGGTTGTGTAGTGGTGCGAACTGGTTGCGGATTGGTGCGAATTGGTTACGGAGTGGTGTCAACTGGTTGCGGAGTGGTGTCAACTGGTTGCGGAGTGGTGCGAACTGGTTGCGGAGTGGTGCGAACTGGTTGCGGAGTGGTGCGAACTGGTTGCAGAGTGGTGCGAACTGGTTGCGGAGTGGTGCGAACTGGTTTCGCAGTGGTGCGAACGGGTTGCGGAGTAATGCAAACTGTTTGTGGAGTGGTGCGAACAGGTTGCGGAGTGGTGCGAACTGGTTGCGGAGGGGTGCGAACTGGTTGCGGAGTGGTGCGAACTCGTTGCGGAGTGGTGCGAACTGGTTGCAGAGTGGTGCGAACTGGTTGCGTAGAGGTGCGAACTGGTTGCAGAGTGGTACGAACTGGTTGCGGAGTGGTGCGAACTGGTTTCGCAGTGGTGCGAACGGGTTGCGGAGTAATGCAAACTGTTTGTGGAGTGGTGCGAACAGGTTGCGGAGTGGTGCGAACTGGTTGCGGAGGGGTGCGAACTGGTTGCGGAGTGGTGCGAACTCGTTGCGGAGTGGTGCGAACTGGTTGCAGAGTGGTGCGAACTGGTTGCGTAGAGGTGCGAACTGGTTGCAGAGTGGTACGAACTGGTTGCGGAGTGGTGCGAACTGGTTTCGCAGTGGTGCGAACGGGTTGCGGAGTAATGCAAACTGTTTGTGGAGTGGTGCGAACAGGTTGCGGAGTGGTGCGAACTGGTTGCGGAGGGGTGCGAACTGGTTGCGGAGTGGTGCGAACTCGTTGCGGAGTGGTGCGAACTGGTTGCAGAGTGGTGCGAACTGGTTGCGTAGAGGTGCGAACTGGTTGCAGAGTGGTACGAACTGGTTGCGGAGTGGTGCGAACTGGTTTCGCAGTGGTGCGAACGGGTTGCGGAGTAATGCAAACTGTTTGTGGAGTGGTGCGAACAGGTTGCGGAGTGGTGCGAACTGGTTGCGGAGGGGTGCGAACTGGTTGCGGAGTGGTGCGAACTCGTTGCGGAGTGGTGCGAACTGGTTGCAGAGTGGTGCGAACTGGTTGCGTAGAGGTGCGAACTGGTTGCAGAGTGGTACGAACTGGTTGCGGAGTGGTGCGAACTGGTTTCGCAGTGGTGCGAACGGGTTGCGGAGTAATGCAAACTGTTTGTGGAGTGGTGCGAACAGGTTGCGGAGTGGTGCGAACTGGTTGCGGAGGGGTGCGAACTGGTTGCGGAGTGGTGCGAACTCGTTGCGGAGTGGTGCGAACTGGTTGCAGAGTGGTGCGAACTGGTTGCGTAGAGGTGCGAACTGGTTGCAGAGTGGTACGAACTGGTTGCGGAGTGGTGCGAACTGGTTTCGCAGTGGTGCGAACGGGTTGCGGAGTAATGCAAACTGTTTGTGGAGTGGTGCGAACAGGTTGCGGAGTGGTGCGAACTGGTTGCGGAGGGGTGCGAACTGGTTGCGGAGTGGTGCGAACTCGTTGCGGAGTGGTGCGAACTGGTTGCAGAGTGGTGCGAACTGGTTGCGTAGAGGTGCGAACTGGTTGCAGAGTGGTACGAACTGGTTGCGGAGTGGTGCGAACTGGTTTCGCAGTGGTGCGAACGGGTTGCGGAGTAATGCAAACTGTTTGTGGAGTGGTGCGAACAGGTTGCGGAGTGGTGCGAACTGGTTGCGGAGGGGTGCGAACTGGTTGCGGAGTGGTGCGAACTCGTTGCGGAGTGGTGCGAACTGGTTGCAGAGTGGTGCGAACTGGTTGCGTAGAGGTGCGAACTGGTTGCAGAGTGGTACGAACTGGTTGCGGAGTGGTGCGAACTGGTTGCCGAGTGGTGCGAACTGGTTGCCGAGTGGTGCAAACAGGTTGCCGAGTGGTGAGAACTGGTTGCACAGTGGTGAGAATAGGTTGCGGAGTGGTGCAAACGGGTTGTGGAGTGGTGCGATCTGGTTGCGGAGTGATGCGAACTAGTTGCAGAGTGGTGCGAACCGGTTGTGGAGTGGTGCGAACTGGTTGCGGACTGGTGTAAACTGGTTGCGGAGTGGTGCCAACTGGTTGCGGAGTGGTGCAGACTGGTTGCGGAGTGGTGGGAACTGGTTGCGGACTGGTGCGACCTGGTTGCGGAGTGGTGCAAACTGGTTACAGAGTGGTGCAAACTGATTGCACAGTGGTGCAAACGGGTTGTGGAGTGGTGCGAACTGGTTGCGGAGGGATGCAAACTGGTTGCGGAGTGGTGCAAACTGGTTGCGGAGTGGTGCGAACTGGTTGCGGAGCGGTGCAAACTGGCTGTGGAGTGGTGCGAACTGGTTGCGAAGTGTTACAAACGGGTTGCGGAGTGGTGCGAACTGGTTGCGTGGTGGTGCGAACTCGTTACGGAGTGGTGCGAATTGGCTGCTGAGTGGTGCAAACTCGGTGCGGAGTGGTGCGAACTGGCTGCAGAGTGGTGCGAACTGGCTGCGGAGTGGTGCGAACTGGTTCCGGAGTGGTGCGAACTGGTTGCGGAGTTGTGCGAAGTGGTTGTTGAGTGGTGCAAACTGGTTGCGGAGTGGTGCGAACTGGTTGTGCAGTGGTGCGAACTGGTTGCGGAGTGGTGTGAACTTGTTGCGGAGTGGTACGAACTGGTTACGGAGTGGTGCGATCAGGTTGGGGAGTGATGCAAAATTGTTCCAGATTGTTGCGAATTGGTTGCGCAGTAGTGGGAACTGATTCCAGAGTGAAGTGAACTGGTTGCGCACTAGTGCGAACTGATTGCGGAGAGGTGCGAACCGGTTGCGGAGTTGTGCGAACTGGTTGCGTAGTGGTGCGAACTGGTTGCATAGTGGTGGAAACGTGTTGCATAGTGGTGTAAACGGATTGGGGATTGGTGAAAACTGGGTACGGAATGGTGCAACTGGTCGCTGAGTGGTGCAAAGTGGTTGCACAGTGTTAAAAACTGGTTGCCCAGTGAAGGGAACTGGTTGCGGCGCGGTGTGAACTGGTAGCGGAGTGGTGCGAACTGGTTGCGGAGTAGTGCCAACTGGTTGCGGAGTGGTGCAAACTGGTTGCGGAGTGGTGTGAACTGGTTGCGGAGTGGTGCGAACTGGTTGCGGAGTGGTGCGAACTGGTTGCGGAGTGGTACCAATTGGTTGCAGAGTGGTACGAACTGGTTGCGGAGTGGTGTGAACTGGTTGCGGAGTGGTGCGAACTGGTTGCGGAGTGGTGCGAACTGGTTGCGGAGTGGTACCAATTGGTTGCAGAGTGGTACGAACTGGTTGCAAAGTGGTGCGAATTGCTTGCGGAGTGGTGCGAACTGGTTGCAGAGTGGTGGGAACTAGTTGCAGAGTGGTCCGAACTGGTTGCGGAGTGGTAGGAACTGCATGCAGAGTTAAGGGAACTGGTTGTGGATTGGTGCTCATTGGTTGCAGAGTGGTGCGGACTGATTGCGGAGTGGTGCGAACTGGTTCCGGAGTGGTGCGAACTGGCTGCGGAGTGGTGCGAACTGGATCCAGAGAGATGCGAACTGGCTGTGGAGTGGTCACAACGGGTTTCGGAGTGGTGCGAACTTGTTGCGGACTGGTGCCAACTGGTTGCGGAGTGGTGCGAACTGGTTGCGGTTTGGTGCGAACTGGTTGCGGAGTGGTGCGAACTGGTTGTGGAGTGGTGCAAACTGGTTTCGCAATGATGCGAACTGGTTGCGGAGTGGTGCGAACTGGTTGCAGAGTGGTACAAACTGGTTGCGGAGTGGTGCGAACGGGTTGCGGAGTGGTGCGAACTGGTTGCGGAGTGGTGCGAACGGGTTGCAGAGTGGTGCGAACTGGTTGCGGAGTGGTGCGAACGGGTTGCAGAGTGGTGCGAACTGGTTGCGGAGTGGTCTGAACTGGTTGCGGAGTCGTGCAAACTGGTTGCGGAGTGGTGCGAACTGGTTACTGAGTGGTGCGAACTCGTTGCTGAGTGGTGCAAACTGGTTGCAGAGTGGTAAGAACGGGTTGCCGAGTGGTGCGAACTGGTTGCGGAGTGGTGCGAACGGGTTGCAGAGTGGTGCGAACTGGTTGCGGAGTGGTCTGAACTGGTTGCGGAGTCGTGCAAACTGGTTGCGGAGTGGTGCGAACTGGTTACTGAGTGGTGCGAACTCGTTGCTGAGTGGTGCAAACTGGTTGCAGAGTGGTAAGAACGGGTTGCCGAGTGGTGCGAACTGGTTGCGGAGTGGTGCGAACGGGTTGCAGAGTGGTGCGAACTGGTTGCGGAGTGGTCTGAACTGGTTGCGGAGTCGTGCAAACTGGTTGCGGAGTGGTGCGAACTGGTTACTGAGTGGTGCGAACTCGTTGCTGAGTGGTGCAAACTGGTTGCAGAGTGGTAAGAACGGGTTGCCGAGTGGTGCGAACTGGTTGCGGAGTGGTGCGAACGGGTTGCAGAGTGGTGCGAACTGGTTGCGGAGTGGTCTGAACTGGTTGCGGAGTCGTGCAAACTGGTTGCGGAGTGGTGCGAACTGGTTACTGAGTGGTGCGAACTCGTTGCTGAGTGGTGCAAACTGGTTGCAGAGTGGTAAGAACGGGTTGCCGAGTGGTGCGAACTGGTTGCGGAGTGGTGCGAACGGGTTGCAGAGTGGTGCGAACTGGTTGCGGAGTGGTCTGAACTGGTTGCGGAGTCGTGCAAACTGGTTGCGGAGTGGTGCGAACTGGTTACTGAGTGGTGCGAACTCGTTGCTGAGTGGTGCAAACTGGTTGCAGAGTGGTAAGAACGGGTTGCCGAGTGGTGCGAACTGGTTGCGGAGTGGTGCGAACGGGTTGCAGAGTGGTGCGAACTGGTTGCGGAGTGGTCTGAACTGGTTGCGGAGTCGTGCAAACTGGTTGCGGAGTGGTGCGAACTGGTTACTGAGTGGTGCGAACTCGTTGCTGAGTGGTGCAAACTGGTTGCAGAGTGGTAAGAACGGGTTGCCGAGTGGTGCGAACTGGTTGCGGAGTGGTGCGAACGGGTTGCAGAGTGGTGCGAACTGGTTGCGGAGTGGTCTGAACTGGTTGCGGAGTCGTGCAAACTGGTTGCGGAGTGGTGCGAACTGGTTACTGAGTGGTGCGAACTCGTTGCTGAGTGGTGCAAACTGGTTGCAGAGTGGTAAGAACGGGTTGCCGAGTGGTGCGAACTGGTTGCGGAGTGGTGCGAACGGGTTGCAGAGTGGTGCGAACTGGTTGCGGAGTGGTCTGAACTGGTTGCGGAGTCGTGCAAACTGGTTGCGGAGTGGTGCGAACTGGTTACTGAGTGGTGCGAACTCGTTGCTGAGTGGTGCAAACTGGTTGCAGAGTGGTAAGAACGGGTTGCCGAGTGGTGCGAACTGGTTGCGGAGTGGTGCGAACGGGTTGCAGAGTGGTGCGAACTGGTTGCGGAGTGGTCTGAACTGGTTGCGGAGTCGTGCAAACTGGTTGCGGAGTGGTGCGAACTGGTTACTGAGTGGTGCGAACTCGTTGCTGAGTGGTGCAAACTGGTTGCAGAGTGGTAAGAACGGGTTGCCGAGTGGTGCGAACTGGTTGCGGAGTGGTGCGAACGGGTTGCAGAGTGGTGCGAACTGGTTGCGGAATGGTGCGAACTGGGTGCAGAGTGGTGCGAACTGGTTGCGGAGTTCAGAGAACTGGTTGCGGAATGGTCCAAATAGGTTGCGGAGTGGTGCGAACTGGTTGGGGAGTGCTGTGAAATGGTTACGGATTGGTGCAAACTGGCTGCGGAGTGGTGCGATCTGGCTGCAGAGTGGTGCAAACAGGTTGCGGAGTGATGCAAACTGGTTGAGAGTGGTGCAAACTGGATTTTGTGTGGTGCAAAGTGGTTGCGGAGTGGTGCAAACTGGTTGCGAAGTGGTGCGAACTGGTTGCACAGTGGTGCAAACTGGTTGCGGAGTGGTGCGAACTGGTGGCAAAGTTGTGTAACTTGGTTCCAGAGTGGTGCGAACTGGTTGCGGAGTGGTGCGCACTGGCTGCGGAGTGGTGCGAACCGGTTGCGGACTGGTGCAAACTGGTTGGGGAGTGGTATGAACTGGTTGCAGAGTTGTGCGAACTGGTTGTGGAGTGGTGCAAGCTGGTTGCGGAGTGGTGCGAACTGGTTCTGGAGTGGTGCGAACTGGTTGCAGAGTGGTGCAAACAGGTTGCGGAGTGGTGCGAACTGGCTGCGGAGTGGTGTGAACTAGCTGCGTGTGGTGGGAACTGGTTGCAGATTGGTGCGAATCGGTGCGGAGTGGTGGGAACTGGTTGCAAAGTGGTGCCAACTGGTTGTGGAGTGGTGCGAACTGGTTACGGTTTGGTGCGAACTAGTTGCGGAGTGGTGCGAAATGATTGCGGAGTAGTGCAAAATGGTTGCCGAGTGGTGTGAACAGGTTGCGGAGTGGTGCGAACTGGTTGCGGAGTGGTGCAAACTGGTTGCGGAGTGGTACCAATTTGTTGCAGAGTGGTACGAACTGGTTGCAAAGTGGTGCGAACTGCTTGCGAAGTGGTGCGAACTGGTTGCAGAGTGGTGCGAACTAGTTGCAGAGTGGTCCGAACTTGTTGCCGAGTGGTGGGAACTGCTTGCGGAGTTAAGGGAACTGGTTGTGGATTGGTGCTCATTGGTTGCGGAGTGGTGCGAACTGGTTCTGGAGTGGTGCGAACTGGCTGCGGAGTGGTGCCAACTGGCTGCAGAGAGGTGCGAACTGGCTGTGGAGTGGTCAGAACGGGTTTCGGAGTGATGCGAACTCGTTGCGGACTGGTGCCAACTGGTTGCGGAGTGGTGCGAACTGGTTGCGGTTTGGTGCGACCTGGTTGAAGAGTGGTGCGAACTTGTTGTGGAGTGGTGCAAACTGTTTGCGCAATGATGCGAACTGGTTGCGGAGTGGTGCGAACTGATTGCAGAGTGGTACAAACTGGTTGCGGAGTGGTGCGAACGGGTTGCGGAGTGGTGCGAACTGGTTGCGGAGTGGTGCGAACTGGTTGCGGAGTGGTGCGAACTGGTTGCGGAGTGGTGCGAACTGGTTGCGGA
>SZWC01005104.1:0-27141 GCA_023375785.1 Penium margaritaceum | reverse complement strand
AGAGTGGTGCGAACTGGTTGCGGAATGGTGCGAACTGGGTGCAGAGTGGTGCGAACTGGTTGCGGAGTTCAGAGAACTGGTTGCGGAATGGTCCAAATAGGTTGCGGAGTGGTGCGAACTGGTTGGGGAGTGGTGTGAAATGGTTACGGATTGGTGCAAACTGGCTGCGGGGTGGTGCGATCTGGCTGCAGAGTGGTGCAAACTGGTTGCGGAGTGATGCAAACTGGTTAGGGAGTGGTGAAAACTGGATTTTGTGTGGTGCAGAGTGGTTGCGGAGTGGTGCAAACTGGTTGCGAAGTGGTGCGAACTGGTTGCACAGTGGTGCAAACTGGTTGCGGAGTGGTGCGAACTAGTGGCAAAGTTGTGTAACTTGGTTCCAGAGTGGTGCGAACTGGTTGCGGAGTGGTGCGCACTCGCTGCGGAGTGGTGCGAACTGGTTGCGGACTGGGTCAAACTGGTTGGGGAGTGGTATGAACTGGTTGCAGAGTTGTGCGAACTCGTTGTGGAGTGGTGCAAGCTGGTTGCGGAGTGGTGCGAACTGGTTCTGGAGTGGTGCGAACTGGTTGCGGAATGGTGCAAACTGGTTGCAGAGTTGTGCGAACTCGTTGTGGAGTGGTGCAAGCTGGTTGCGGAGTGGTGCGAACTGGTTCTGGAGTGGTGCGAACTGGTTGCGGAATGGTGCAAACTGGTTGCGGAGTGGTGCGAACTGGCTGCGGAGTTTATGAACTAGCTGCGTGTGGTGCGAACTGGCTGCAGATTGGTGCGAATTGGTGCGGAGTGGTGGGAACTGGTTGTAGAGTGGTGCCAACTGGTTGTGGAGTGGTGCGAACTGGTTACGGTTTGGTGCGAACTGGTTGCGGAGTGGTGCGAACTGATTGCGGAGTGGTGCAAAATGGTTGCCGAGTGGTGTGAACTGGTTGCGGAGTGGTGCGAACTGGTTGCGGAGTGGTGCAAACTGCTTGCGGAGTGGTACCAATTGGTTGCAGAGTGGTACGAACAGGTTGCAAAATGGTGCGAACCGCTTGCGGAGTGGTGCGAACTGGTTGCAGAGTGGTGCGAACTAGTTGCAGAGTGGTCCGAACTTGTTGCCGAGTGGTGGGAACTGCTTGCGGAGTTAAGGGAACTGGTTGCGGATTGGTGCTCATTGGTTGCGGAGTGGTGCGGACTGGTTGCGGAGTGGTGCGAACTGGTTCTGGAGTGGTGCGAACTGGCTGCGGAGTGGTGCGAACTGGCTGCAGAGAGGTGCGAACTGGCTGTGGAGTGGTCAGAACGGGTTTTCGGAGTGATGCGAACTCGTTGCGGACTGGTGCCAACTGGTTGCGGAGTGGTGCAAACTGGTTGCGGTTTGGTGCGAACTGGTTGCGGAGTGGTGCGAACTGGTTGTGGAGTGGTGCAAACTGTTTGCGCAATGATGCGAACTGGTTGCGGAGTGGTGGGAACTGGATGCAGAGTGGTACAAACTGGTTGCGGAGTGGTGCGAACGGGTTGCGGAGTGGTGCGAACTGGTTGCAGAGTGGTGCGAACTGGTTGCGGAGTGGTGCGAACGGGTTGCAGAGTGGTGCGAACTGGTTGCAGAATGGTGCGAACTGGGTGCAGAGTGGTGCGAACTGGTTGCGGAGTGGTGCGAACGGGTTGCAGAGTGGTGCGAACTGGTTGCAGAATGGTGCGAACTGGGTGCAGAGTGGTGCGAACTGGTTGCGGAGTGGTGCGAACGGGTTGCAGAGTGGTGCGAACTGGTTGCAGAATGGTGCGAACTGGGTGCAGAGTGGTGCGAACTGGTTGCGGAGTGGTGCGAACGGGTTGCAGAGTGGTGCGAACTGGTTGCAGAATGGTGCGAACTGGGTGCAGAGTGGTGCGAACTGGTTGCGGAGTGGTGCGAACGGGTTGCAGAGTGGTGCGAACTGGTTGCAGAATGGTGCGAACTGGGTGCAGAGTGGTGCGAACTGGTTGCGGAGTGGTGCGAACGGGTTGCAGAGTGGTGCGAACTGGTTGCAGAATGGTGCGAACTGGGTGCAGAGTGGTGCGAACTGGTTGGGGAGTGGTGTGAAATGGTTACGGATTGGTGCACATTGGCTGCAGAGTGGTGCGAACTGGCTGCAGAGTGGTGCGAACTGGTTGCAGAGTGGTGCGAACTGGTTGCGGAGTGGTGCGAACTGGTTGCGGAGTGGTGCGAACTGGTTGCGGAGTGGTGCGAACTGGTTGCGGTGTGGTGCCAACTGGTTGCAGAGTGGTGCGAACTGGTTGCTATTTGGTGGGAAACGGTTGCAGAGTGGTACGAACTAGCTGCGGAGTGGTGCGAACCGGTTGCAGAGTGGTGAGAACTTGTTGCAGAGTGGTGTGAACTGGTTGCAGAGTGGTACAAACTGGTTACGGAATGGTGCGAACGGGTTGCGGAGTGGTGCCAACTGGTTACAGAGTGGTGCAAGCTGGTTGCGGAGTGGTGCAAAGTGGTTGAGGAGAAGTGTGAATTGGTTGCCGAGTTGTTCGAACTGGTTGCAGAGTGGTGCAAACTGGTCCCGGAGTGGTGCGAACTGGTTGCGGAGTGGTGCGAACTGGTTGCGGAGTGATGCAAACTGGTTAGGGAGTGGTGCAAACAAGATGTGGTGTGGTGCAAAGTGGTTGCAGAGTGGTGCAAACTGGTTGCGAAGTGGTGCGAACTGGTTGCACAGTGGTGCAAACTGGTTGCGGAGTGGTGCGAACTGGTGGCAAAGTTGTGTAACTTGGTTCCAGAGTGGTGCGAACTGGTTGCGGAGTGGTGCGAACTGGCTGTGGAGTGGTGCGAACTGGTTGCGGACTGGTGCGAACTGGTTGGGGAGTGGTACGAACTGTGGTTGCAGAGTTGTGCGAAGTCGTTGTGGAGTTGTGCAAGCTGGTTGCGGAATGGTGCGAACTGATTCCAGAGTAGTGCGAATTGGTTGCGGAGTGGTGCAAACAGGTTGCGGAGTGGCTCAAACTGGCTGCGGAGTGTTGTGAACTAGCTGCGGAGTGGTGCGAACTGGCTGCAGATTGGTGCGAACTGATGCGGAGTGGTGGGAACTGGTTGCGGCGTGGTGCCAACTGGTTTTCGAGTGGTGCGAACTGGTTACGGTTTGGTGCGAACTGGTTGCAGAGTGGTGCGAACTGATTGTGGAGTGGTGCAAAATGGTTGCCGAGTGGTGTGAACTGGTTGCGGGGTGGTGCGAACTGGTTGCGGAGAGGTGCAAACTGGTTGCCGAGTGGTGCGAACTCGTTGCGGAGTGGTGCGAACTGGTTGTGGAGTGGTGCGAACTGCTTGCGGAATGGTGCGAAATGGATGCGGAATGGTGCGAACTGGTTGCGGAGTGGTGCGAACTGCTTGCGGAGTGGTGCGAACTGGTTGCAGAGTGGTGCGAACTGGTTGCGGAGTGGTGCAAACTGGTTGCCGAGTGGTGCGAACTGGTTAGGGAGTGGTGCGAACTGGTTGCCGAGTGGTGCGAACTGGTTGCGGAGTGGTGCAAACTGGTTGCCGAGTGGTGCGAACTGGTTAGGGAGTGGTGCGAACTGGTTGCCGAGTGGTGCGAACTGGTTGCGGAGTGGTGCAAACTGGTTGCCGAGTGGTGCGAACTGGTTAGGGAGTGGTGCGAACTGGTTGCCGAGTGGTGCGAACTGGTTGCGGAGTGGTGCAAACTGGTTGCCGAGTGGTGCGAACTGGTTAGGGAGTGGTGCGAACTGGTTGCCGAGTGGTGCGAACTGGTTGCGGAGTGGTGCAAACTGGTTGCCGAGTGGTGCGAACTGGTTAGGGAGTGGTGCGAACTGGTTGCCGAGTGGTGCGAACTGGTTGCGGAGTGGTGCAAACTGGTTGCCGAGTGGTGCGAACTGGTTAGGGAGTGGTGCGAACTGGTTGCCGAGTGGTGCGAACTGGTTGCGGAGTGGTGCAAACTGGTTGCCGAGTGGTGCGAACTGGTTAGGGAGTGGTGCGAACTGGTTGCCGAGTGGTGCGAACTGGTTGCGGAGTGGTGCAAACTGGTTGCCGAGTGGTGCGAACTGGTTAGGGAGTGGTGCGAACTGGTTGCCGAGTGGTGCGAACTCGTTGCGGAGTGGTGCGAACTGGTTGCGGAGTGGTGCGAACTGGGTGCGGAGTGGTGCGAACTGGTTGTGGAGTGGTGGGCACTGGTTGCGGAGTGGAGCGAACTCGTTGCGGACTGGTGCGAACTGGTTGGGGAGTGGTATGAACTGGTTGCAGAGTTGTGCGAACTCGTTGTGAAGTGGTGCAAGCTGGTTGCGGAGTGGTGCGAACTGGTTCCGGAGTGGTGCGAACTGGTTGCGGAGTGGTGCAAACTGGTTGCGGAGTGGTGCGAACTGGCTGCGGTGTGGTTTGAACTAGCTGCGTGTGGTGCGAACTGGCTGCAGATTGGTGCCAATTGGTGCGGAGTGGTGGGAACCGGTTGCAGAGTGGTGCCAACTGGTTGTGGAGTGGTGCGAACTGGTTACGGTTTGGTGCGAACTGGTTGCGGAGTGGTGCGAACTGGTTACGGTTTGGTGCGAACTGGTTGCGGAGTGGTGCGAACTGATTGCGGAGTGGTGCAAAATGGTTGCCGAGTGGTGTGAACTGGTTGCGGGGTGGTGCGAACTGGTTGCGGAGTGGTGCAAACTGGTTGCGGAGTGGTACCAATTGGTTGCAGAGTGGTACGAACTGGTTGCAAAGTGGTGCGAACTGCTTGCGGACTGGTGCGAACTGGTTACAGAGTGGTGCGAACTAGTTGCAGAGTGGTCCGAACGTGTTGCCGAGTGGTGGGAACGGCTTGCGGAGTTAAGGGAACTGCTTGTGGATTGGTGCTCATTGGTTGCGGAGTGGTACGGACTGGTTGCGGAGTGGTGCGAACTGGTTCTTGAGTGGTGCGAACTGGCTGCGGAGTGGTGCGAACTGGCTGCAGAGAGGTGCGAACTGGCTGTGGAGTGGTCAGAACGGGTTTTGGAGTGGTGCGAACTCGTTGCGGACTGGTGCCAACTGGTTGCGGAGTGGTGCGAACTGGTTGCGGTTTGGTGCGAACTGGTTGCGGAGTGGTGCGATCTGGTTGCGCAGTGGTGCGAACTGGTTGCGGAGTGGTGCGAACTGGGTGCGGAGTGGTGCGAACTGGTTGTGGAGTGGTGCGCACTGGTTGCGGAGTGGAGCGAACTCGTTGCAGAGTGGTGTGAACTGGTTGGGGAGTGATATGAACTGGTTGCAGAGTTGTGCGAACTGGTTGTGGAGTGGTGCGAACTGGCTACAGTTTGGTGCGAACTGGTTGCGGAGTGGTGCAAACTGGTTGCGGAGTGGTGAGAACTGGTTGCGGAGTGGTGTGATGTGGTTGCAGAGTGATGCAAACTGGTTTCGCTGACTTGCGAACTGGTTGCGGGGTAGTGCGAACTGGTTGCGGAGTAGTGCGAACTGGTTGCAGAGTGCTGTGAACTGGTTGCTGAGTAGTGCGAACTGGTTGCGGAATGGTGCGAACTGGTTGCAAAGTGGTGCGAACAGGATGCGGAGTGGTGCGAACGGGTTGAGGAGTGGTGCGAACGGGTTGCGGAGTGGTGCGAACTGCTTGTGGAGTGGTGCGAACTGGTTGCGGAGTGGTGCGAACAGGTTGCAGAGTGGTGCGAACGGGTTGAGGAGTGGTGCGAACGAGTTGCGGAGTGGTGCGAACAGGTTGCAGAGTGGTGCGAACGGGTTGAGGAGTGGTGCGAACGAGTTGCGGAGTGGTGCGAACAGGTTGCAGAGTGGTGCGAACGGGTTGAGGAGTGGTGCGAACGAGTTGCGGAGTGGTGCGAACAGGTTGCAGAGTGGTGCGAACGGGTTGAGGAGTGGTGCGAACGAGTTGCGGAGTGGTGCGAACAGGTTGCAGAGTGGTGCGAACGGGTTGAGGAGTGGTGCGAACGAGTTGCGGAGTGGTGCGAACAGGTTGCAGAGTGGTGCGAACGGGTTGAGGAGTGGTGCGAACGAGTTGCGGAGTGGTGCGAACAGGTTGCAGAGTGGTGCGAACGGGTTGAGGAGTGGTGCGAACGAGTTGCGGAGTGGTGCGAACAGGTTGCAGAGTGGTGCGAACGGGTTGAGGAGTGGTGCGAACGAGTTGCGGAGTGGTGCGAACAGGTTGCAGAGTGGTGCGAACGGGTTGAGGAGTGGTGCGAACGAGTTGCGGAGTGGTGCGAACAGGTTGCAGAGTGGTGCGAACGGGTTGAGGAGTGGTGCGAACGAGTTGCGGAGTGGTGCGAACAGGTTGCAGAGTGGTGCGAACGGGTTGAGGAGTGGTGCGAACGAGTTGCGGAGTGGTGCGAACAGGTTGCAGAGTGGTGCGAACGGGTTGAGGAGTGGTGCGAACGAGTTGCGGAGTGGTGCGAACAGGTTGCAGAGTGGTGCGAACGGGTTGAGGAGTGGTGCGAACGAGTTGCGGAGTGGTGCGAACAGGTTGCAGAGTGGTGCGAACGGGTTGAGGAGTGGTGCGAACGAGTTGCGGAGTGGTGCGAACAGGTTGCAGAGTGGTGCGAACGGGTTGAGGAGTGGTGCGAACGAGTTGCGGAGTGGTGCGAACAGGTTGCAGAGTGGTGCGAACGGGTTGAGGAGTGGTGCGAACGAGTTGCGGAGTGGTGCGAACAAGTTGCGGAGTGGTGCCAACTGGTTGCGGAGTGGTGCCAACATGTTGCGGAGTAATGCCAACTGGTTGCGGAGTGGTGTGAACTGGTTGCGGAGTGTTGTGAACTGGTTGCGGAGTGGTGCGAACTGGTTGGGGTGTGGTGCGAACTGGTCGCAGAGTGGTGCGAACTGGTTGCGGAATTGTGCGAAGTGGTTCCGGAGTGGTGCGAACTGGTTGCGGAGTGGCGCGAACTGGTTGCGGAAGGATGCAAACTGGTTGGGACTGTTGCGAACAGGTTGCTGAGTAGTGCGAACTGGTTGCAGAGTGGTGCGATATGGTTGCGGAGTGATTCCAACCGGTTGCGGAGAGGTGCGACCTGGTTATGGAGTGGTACAAACTGGTTGCGGAGTTGTGCCACCTGGTTGCGGAGTGGTGCCAACTGGTTGCGGAGTGGCGCCAACCGGTTGCAGAGTGGTGCGAACTGGTTGCGGATTGGTGCGAACTGGTTGCTGAGTGGTGCGAACTGGTTGCGGAGTGGTGCGAACTGGTTGGGGAGTGGTGCAGACTGGTTGCGGAGAGGTGCGAACTGGTTGCGGAGTGGTGCGAACCGGTTGCCGAGTGATGCGAACCGGTTGCGAAGTGGTGCGAACTGGTTGCCGAGTGGTGCAAACGGGTTGCGGAGTGGTACGAACTGGTTGCGGAGTAGTGCGGACTGGCTGCGGAGTGGTGCCAACTGGTTGCGGAGTGGTGCAAACTGGTTGCCGAGTGGTGCAAACGCCTTGCGGAGTGGTGCAAACTGGTTGCGGAGTAGTGCAAGCTGGTTGCGGAGTGGTGCGAATTGATTGCGGAGTGGTGCGAACTGATTGCGGAGTGGTGCAGACTGGTTGCGGAGTGGTGCGAACTGGTTGGGGAGTGGTGCAGACTGGTTGCGGAGAGGTGCGAACTGGTTGCGGAGTGGTGCGAACCGGTTGCCGAGTGATGCGAACCGGTTGCGAAGTGGTGCGAACTGGTTGCCGAGTGGTGCAAACGGGTTGCGGAGTGGTACGAACTGGTTGCGGAGTAGTGCGGACTGGCTGCGGAGTGGTGCCAACTGGTTGCGGAGTGGTGCAAACTGGTTGCCGAGTGGTGCAAACGCCTTGCGGAGTGGTGCAAACTGGTTGCGGAGTAGTGCAAGCTGGTTGCGGAGTGGTGCGAATTGATTGCGGAGTGGTGCGAACTGATTGCGGAGTGGTGCAGACTGGTTGCGGAGTGGTGCGAACTGGTTGGGGAGTGGTGCAGACTGGTTGCGGAGAGGTGCGAACTGGTTGCGGAGTGGTGCGAACCGGTTGCCGAGTGATGCGAACCGGTTGCGAAGTGGTGCGAACTGGTTGCCGAGTGGTGCAAACGGGTTGCGGAGTGGTACGAACTGGTTGCGGAGTAGTGCGGACTGGCTGCGGAGTGGTGCCAACTGGTTGCGGAGTGGTGCAAACTGGTTGCCGAGTGGTGCAAACGCCTTGCGGAGTGGTGCAAACTGGTTGCGGAGTAGTGCAAGCTGGTTGCGGAGTGGTGCGAATTGATTGCGGAGTGGTGCGAACTGATTGCGGAGTGGTGCAGACTGGTTGCGGAGTGGTGCGAACTGGTTGGGGAGTGGTGCAGACTGGTTGCGGAGAGGTGCGAACTGGTTGCGGAGTGGTGCGAACCGGTTGCCGAGTGATGCGAACCGGTTGCGAAGTGGTGCGAACTGGTTGCCGAGTGGTGCAAACGGGTTGCGGAGTGGTACGAACTGGTTGCGGAGTAGTGCGGACTGGCTGCGGAGTGGTGCCAACTGGTTGCGGAGTGGTGCAAACTGGTTGCCGAGTGGTGCAAACGCCTTGCGGAGTGGTGCAAACTGGTTGCGGAGTAGTGCAAGCTGGTTGCGGAGTGGTGCGAATTGATTGCGGAGTGGTGCGAACTGATTGCGGAGTGGTGCAGACTGGTTGCGGAGTGGTGCGAACTGGTTGGGGAGTGGTGCAGACTGGTTGCGGAGAGGTGCGAACTGGTTGCGGAGTGGTGCGAACCGGTTGCCGAGTGATGCGAACCGGTTGCGAAGTGGTGCGAACTGGTTGCCGAGTGGTGCAAACGGGTTGCGGAGTGGTACGAACTGGTTGCGGAGTAGTGCGGACTGGCTGCGGAGTGGTGCCAACTGGTTGCGGAGTGGTGCAAACTGGTTGCCGAGTGGTGCAAACGCCTTGCGGAGTGGTGCAAACTGGTTGCGGAGTAGTGCAAGCTGGTTGCGGAGTGGTGCGAATTGATTGCGGAGTGGTGCGAACTGATTGCGGAGTGGTGCAGACTGGTTGCGGAGTGGTGCGAACTGGTTGGGGAGTGGTGCAGACTGGTTGCGGAGAGGTGCGAACTGGTTGCGGAGTGGTGCGAACCGGTTGCCGAGTGATGCGAACCGGTTGCGAAGTGGTGCGAACTGGTTGCCGAGTGGTGCAAACGGGTTGCGGAGTGGTACGAACTGGTTGCGGAGTAGTGCGGACTGGCTGCGGAGTGGTGCCAACTGGTTGCGGAGTGGTGCAAACTGGTTGCCGAGTGGTGCAAACGCCTTGCGGAGTGGTGCAAACTGGTTGCGGAGTAGTGCAAGCTGGTTGCGGAGTGGTGCGAATTGATTGCGGAGTGGTGCGAACTGATTGCGGAGTGGTGCAGACTGGTTGCGGAGTGGTGCGAACTGGTTGGGGAGTGGTGCAGACTGGTTGCGGAGAGGTGCGAACTGGTTGCGGAGTGGTGCGAACCGGTTGCCGAGTGATGCGAACCGGTTGCGAAGTGGTGCGAACTGGTTGCCGAGTGGTGCAAACGGGTTGCGGAGTGGTACGAACTGGTTGCGGAGTAGTGCGGACTGGCTGCGGAGTGGTGCCAACTGGTTGCGGAGTGGTGCAAACTGGTTGCCGAGTGGTGCAAACGCCTTGCGGAGTGGTGCAAACTGGTTGCGGAGTAGTGCAAGCTGGTTGCGGAGTGGTGCGAATTGATTGCGGAGTGGTGCGAACTGATTGCGGAGTGGTGCAGACTGGTTGCGGAGTGGTGCGAACTGGTTGGGGAGTGGTGCAGACTGGTTGCGGAGAGGTGCGAACTGGTTGCGGAGTGGTGCGAACCGGTTGCCGAGTGATGCGAACCGGTTGCGAAGTGGTGCGAACTGGTTGCCGAGTGGTGCAAACGGGTTGCGGAGTGGTACGAACTGGTTGCGGAGTAGTGCGGACTGGCTGCGGAGTGGTGCCAACTGGTTGCGGAGTGGTGCAAACTGGTTGCCGAGTGGTGCAAACGCCTTGCGGAGTGGTGCAAACTGGTTGCGGAGTAGTGCAAGCTGGTTGCGGAGTGGTGCGAATTGATTGCGGAGTGGTGCGAACTGATTGCGGAGTGGTGCAGACTGGTTGCGGAGTGGTGCGAACTGGTTGGGGAGTGGTGCAGACTGGTTGCGGAGAGGTGCGAACTGGTTGCGGAGTGGTGCGAACCGGTTGCCGAGTGATGCGAACCGGTTGCGAAGTGGTGCGAACTGGTTGCCGAGTGGTGCAAACGGGTTGCGGAGTGGTACGAACTGGTTGCGGAGTAGTGCGGACTGGCTGCGGAGTGGTGCCAACTGGTTGCGGAGTGGTGCAAACTGGTTGCCGAGTGGTGCAAACGCCTTGCGGAGTGGTGCAAACTGGTTGCGGAGTAGTGCAAGCTGGTTGCGGAGTGGTGCGAACTGGTTGCGGAGTGGTGGAAACTGGTTGCGGAGTGGTGCGAACTGGTTGCACCATGGTGCGAACTGGTTGCGTTGTGGTGCGAACTGGTTGCGGAGTGGTTCAAACTGGTTATGGAGTAGTGCGAACTGGTTGCGAAGTTAAGCGAACTGGATACGGAGTGGTGCGAACTGGTTGCGGAGTGGTGTGAACTGGTTGTGGAGCGGTGCGAACTGGCTGCGGACTGGTTCAAACTGGCTGCGGAGTGGTGCAAACTGGCTGCGGAGTGGTGCGAACTAGCTGCGGAGTGGTGCGAACTGCTTGCGGAGTGGTGCGAACTATGTGCGGAGTGGTATGAACTGGTTCCGGAGTGGTTCGAACTGGTTGTGGAGTGGTGCAAACTGGTTGCGGATAGGTGCGAACTGGTTGCGGAGTTGTACGAACTGGTTGCCGAGTGGTGTGAACTGGTTGCGGAGTGGTGCGAACTGGTTGCGGAGTGGTGCGAACCGGTTGCGGAGTCGTGCGATCTGGTTGTGGATTAATGCGAACTGGTTGCGGTGTTGTGCGAACCGGTTACGGGGTGGTGGGAACTGGTTGTGGAGTGGTGCAAACTGGTTGCTTAGTGTTGCAAACTGGTTGCGGAGTGGTGCAAACTGGTTGGGGAGTGTTGCGAACTGGTTGCGGAGTAGTGCGAACTGGTTGCAGAGTGGTGCGACCTGGTGGCGGATTAGTGCAAAGTGGTTTTGGAGTGGTGCGAACTGGTTGTAGAGTGGTGCAAACTGGTTGCAAAGTGGTGCGAACTGGTTGCGTAGTGGTGCGAACTTGTTGCAGAGTGGTGCGAACTGGTTGCGGAGTGGTGCAAACTGGTTGCGGAGTGGTGGGAACTGGTTGCGGAGTAAAGCGAACTGGATGCCGAGTAGTACGAATCGGGTGCGGGATGGTGCGAACTGGTTGTGGAGTGGTGCAAACGGGTTGCGGAGTGGTGCGAACTGGTTGCAGTTTGGTGCACACTGGTTGTGGAGTGGTGCTAACAGGTTGCGGATTGGTGCAAACCGGTTGCGGAGTGGTGCGACTGGTTGCAGAGTGGTGCGAACTGGTTGCAGACTGGTGCGAACTGGTTGCGGAGTGGTGTGAACTGGTTGCGGAGTGGTGCAAACTGGTTGCGGAGTAGTGCAAGCTGGTTGCGGAGTGGTGCGAATTGATTGCGGAGTGGTGCGAACTGATTGCGGACTGGTGCAGACTGGTTGCGGAATGGTGCCACCTGATTGCGGAGTGGTGCAAACTGGTTGCGAAGTGCTGTGAACTGGTTGCAAAGTAGTGCGAACTGGTTGCAGAGTGGTGCAAACCGGTTGTGGAGTGATGCGAACCAGTTGCGGAGTGGTGCAAACTGGTTGCCAAGTGGTGCGAACGGGGTGTGGAGTGGTGCGAACTGGTTGCGGAGTCGTGCGGACTTGTTGCGGTGTGGTGCGAACTGGTTGCGGAGTGGTGCAAACTGGTTGCGGAGTGGTGCGAACGGGGTGCGGAGTGGTGCGAACTGGTTGCGGAGTCGTGCGGACTGGTTGCGGAGTGGTGCGAACTGGTTGCGGAATGGTGCGAACTGTTGGCAGAGTGGTGCGAACTTGTTGCGGAGTGGTGCGAACTGGTTGGGGAGTGGTGCAGACTGGTTGCGGAGTGGTGCGAACTGGTTGCGGAATGGTGCGAACTGTTGGCAGAGTGGTGCGAACTTGTTGCGGAGTGGTGCGAACTGGTTGGGGAGTGGTGCAGACTGGTTGCGGAGTGGTGCGAACTGGTTGCGGAATGGTGCGAACTGTTGGCAGAGTGGTGCGAACTTGTTGCGGAGTGGTGCGAACTGGTTGGGGAGTGGTGCAGACTGGTTGCGGAGTGGTGCGAACTGGTTGCGGAATGGTGCGAACTGTTGGCAGAGTGGTGCGAACTTGTTGCGGAGTGGTGCGAACTGGTTGGGGAGTGGTGCAGACTGGTTGCGGAGTGGTGCGAACTGGTTGCGGAATGGTGCGAACTGTTGGCAGAGTGGTGCGAACTTGTTGCGGAGTGGTGCGAACTGGTTGGGGAGTGGTGCAGACTGGTTGCGGAGTGGTGCGAACTGGTTGCGGAATGGTGCGAACTGTTGGCAGAGTGGTGCGAACTTGTTGCGGAGTGGTGCGAACTGGTTGGGGAGTGGTGCGATCTGGTTGTGGAGTGGTGCGAACTGGTTGCGGAGTGGTGCGATCTGGTTGTGGAGTGGTGCGCACTGGTTGCAGAGTGGTGCGAACCGGTTATGGGGTGGTGCGAACCGGTTGTGGAGTGGTGCGAACTGGTTGAAAAGTGTTGCAAACTGGTTTCGGAGTGGTGCGAACTGGTTGGGGAGTGTTGCGAACTGGTTGCGGAGTAGTGCGAGCTGGTTGCGGAGTGCTGTGAACTGGTTGCGGAGTAGTGGGAACTGCTTGCAGAGTGGTGTGAACCGGTTGCGGAGTGGTGCAAACTGGGTACGCAGTGGTGTTAACTGGTTGCGCAGTGGTGCGAACGGGTTGCGGATTGGTTCCAACTGGTTACGGAGTGGTGCGAACTGGTTGGGGAATTGTGCGAACTGGTTGCGGAGTGGTGCGAACTGGTTGCCGAGTGGTTCGAACTGGTTGTGGAGCAGTCCGAACTGGTTGCAGAGTGGTGCGAACTGGTTGCGGCGTGGTGCGCATTGGTTGCGGAGTGGTGCGAACTGGTTGCGGATTAGTGCAAACTGGTTGAAGAGTGGTGCAAACTGGTTGCAGAGAGGTGGAAACTGGTTGTGGAGTGGTGGGAACTGGTTGCGGAGTGGTGCGAATTGGTTGCGGGGTGGTGCGAATTGGTTGCAGAGTGGTGCAAACTGGTTGCAGAGTGGTGCAAACCGGTTGCAAAGTGGTGCGAACTCGTTGCGGAGTGGTGTGAACTAGTTGCGGAGTGGTGTGAACTGGTAGTAGAGTGGTGTCAACTGGTTGCTGAGTGGTGCGAACTGGTTATGGAGTGGTGCGAACTGGTTGCGGAGTGGTGCGAACTTGTTGCGGAGTGGTGCCAAGTGGTTGCGGAATGGTGCGAACTGGTTGCGGAGTGGTGCGAACTGGTTGTGGAGTGGTGCGAACTGGTTGCGTAGAGGTGCGAACTGCTTATGGAGTGGTGCGGACTGGTTGCGGAGTGGTGCGAACTGGTTGCGGAGAGGTGCGAACTGGTTGCGGAGTGGTGCGAGCTGGTTGCGGCGTGGTGCGAACTGGTTGCGGAGTGGTGCGAACTTGTTGCGGACTGGTGCGAACTGGTTGCAGAGTGGTGCGAACTGGTTGCAGAGTGGTGCAAACTGGTTGCAGAGTGGTGCGAACTCGTTGCGGAGTGGTGTGAACTAGTTGCGGAGTGGTGTGAACTGGTAGTAGAGTGGTGCCAACTGGTTGCAGAGTGGTGCGAACTGGTTCCGGAGTGGTGCGAACTGGTTGCGGAGTGGTGCGGACTGGTTGCGGAGTGGTGCGAACTGGTTGCGGAGAGGTGCGAACTGGTTGCGGAGTGGTGCGAGCTGGTTGCGGCGTGGTGCGAACTGGTTGCGGAGTGGTGCGAACTTGTTGCGGACTGGTGCGAACTGGTTGCAGAGTGGTGCGAACTGGTTGCAGAGTGGTGCAAACTGGTTGCAGAGTGGTGCGAACTCGTTGCGGAGTGGTGTGAACTAGTTGCGGAGTGGTGTGAACTGGTAGTAGAGTGGTGCCAACTGGTTGCAGAGTGGTGCGAACTGGTTCCGGAGTGGTGCGAACTGGTTGCGGAGTGGTGCGGACTGGTTGCGGAGTGGTGCGAACTGGTTGCGGAGAGGTGCGAACTGGTTGCGGAGTGGTGCGAGCTGGTTGCGGCGTGGTGCGAACTGGTTGCGGAGTGGTGCGAACTTGTTGCGGACTGGTGCGAACTGGTTGCAGAGTGGTGCGAACTGGTTGCAGAGTGGTGCAAACTGGTTGCAGAGTGGTGCGAACTCGTTGCGGAGTGGTGTGAACTAGTTGCGGAGTGGTGTGAACTGGTAGTAGAGTGGTGCCAACTGGTTGCAGAGTGGTGCGAACTGGTTCCGGAGTGGTGCGAACTGGTTGCGGAGTGGTGCGGACTGGTTGCGGAGTGGTGCGAACTGGTTGCGGAGAGGTGCGAACTGGTTGCGGAGTGGTGCGAGCTGGTTGCGGCGTGGTGCGAACTGGTTGCGGAGTGGTGCGAACTTGTTGCGGACTGGTGCGAACTGGTTGCAGAGTGGTGCGAACTGGTTGCGGAGTGGTGCAAACTGGTTCAGAGTGGTGCGAACTGGTTGGGGTGTGGTGCAAACGGGTTGCGCAGTGGTGCGAACTGGTTGTGGAGTGGTGCGAACTGGTTGCGGAATGGTGCAAACTGGTTGCGGATTGGTGCCAAGTGGTTGCGGAGTGGTGCCAACTGGTTTCGGAGTGATGCGAACTGGTTCCGGAGTGGTTCGAACTGGTTGCGGAGTGGTGCAAACTGGTTGCAGAGTGGTGCTTACTGGTTGCGTAGTGGTGCGAACTAGTTACGGAGTGGTGCAGACACGGGGTGGAGTGGTGCGAACTGGTTGCGCAGTGGTGCGCACTGGTTGCAGATTGGTGCGAAGTGGTTGCGGAGTGGTGTGAACTGGTTGCGGAGTGGTGCAAACTGGTTGCGGTGTACTGCAAACTGGTTGTGGAGTGGTGCGAACGGGTTGCAGAGTGGTGCGAACTGGTTGCAGAGTGGAGCAAACTGGTTGCGAAGTGGTGCGAACTGGTTGAGGATTGGTTCGAACTTGTTCTGGAGTGATGCGAACTTGTTGCGGACTGGTTGGGGAGTGGAGCGAACTTGTTGCAGAGTTGTGCGAACCGGTAACGGAGTGGTACGAACTGGTTGCCGTGTGGTGCAAACAGGTTGCGGAGTGGTGCAAACTGGTTGCGGAGTGGTGCAAACTGGTTGCGGAGTTGTGCGAACTAGTTGCGGAGTGTTGCGAACTGGTTGCGGAGTGGTGCTAACTGGTTGCGAAGTGGTGCGAACTGGTTGCACAGTGGTGCGAACTGGTTGCGAGTGGTGCCAACTGGATGCGGAGTGGTGCGAACTGGTTGCGGAGTGGTGCGAACTAGTTGTGGAGTGGTGCAAACTGGTTGTGGAGTGGTGCGAACCGGTTGCGGAGTAGTACAAACTGGTTGCAGAGTGGTGCAAACTGGTTGCCGAGTGGTGCGAACTGGTTGAGTGGTGCAAACTGGTTGTGGAGTGGTGCGAACCGGTTGCGGAGTAGTACAAACTGGTTGCAGAGTGGTGCAAACTGGTTGCCGAGTGGTGCGAACTGGTTGAGTGGTGCAAACTGGTTGCGGAGTGGTGCGAACTGGTTCCGGACAAGTGCGAACTGGTTGCGGAGTTGTGGAAACTGGTTGCGGAGTGGTACGAACAGATTGCGGAGTGGTGCAAACTGGTTGCAGAGTGGTGCAAACTGGTTGCAGAGTGGTGCCAACTGGCTGCGGAGTGGTACAAACTAGTTGTGGAGTGGTGCATACTGGTTGCGTAGTGGTGCGAACTGGTTGCGAAGTGGTGCCAACTGGTTGCAGAGTAGTGCAAACTGGTTCGAGAGTGGTTCCAACTGGTTGCGGAGCGGTGCGACATGGTTGTGGAGTGTTGCGAACTGGTTGCGGAGTGGTGCAAAATGGTTGCGAAGTAGTGTTAACTTGTTGCAGAGTGGTGCGAACTGGTTGCGGAATGGTGCAAACTGGTTCTGGAGTGATGCGAGCAAGTTGCGGAGTGGTGCAAACTGGTTGCAGAGTGATGAATTGGTTGCTGAGTGGTGCGAACTGGTTGTGGAGTGGTGCGAACTGGTTGTTGAGTGGTGCAAACTGGTTGCAAAGTAGTGCCAACTGGTGGCAGAGTGGTGCCAACTGGTTGTGGAGTGGTGCCAACTGGCTGCGGAGTGGTGCGAACTGGTTGCGGAGTGGTGCGAACTGGTTGCGGAGTGGTGCAAACTGGTTGCGGAGTGTAGCGTACTGGTTGCGGAGTAGTGCAAACTGGTTGCGGAGTGGTGCGAACTGGTTGTGGAGTGGTGCCAACTGGCTGCGGAGTGGTGCGAACTGGTTGCGGAGTGGTGCAAAAGGGTTGCAGAGTGGTGCCAACTGGTTGCGGAGTGGTGCGAACTGGTTGCGGAGTGGTGCGAACTGGTTGCGGAGTGGTGCAAACTGGTTGCGGAGTGTAGCGTACTGGTTTCGGAGTAGTGCAAACTGGTTGCGGAGTGGTGCAAATTGGTTATGGTGTAGTGCAAACTGGTTGCGGAGTGGTGCGAACTGGTTGCGGAGTGGTACGAACTGGTTGTGGAGTTGCGCGAACTGGTTGCGGAATGGTGCGAACTGGTTGCGGAATGGTGCCAACTGCTTGCGGAGTGGTTCCAACTGGTTTCAAAGTGGTGCGAACTGGTTCCGGAGTGGTGCGAACTGGTTGTGGATTGGTGCCAACTGTCTGCCGAGTGGTGTGAACTGGTTGTACAGTGGTGTAAACTGGTTGCGGATTTGTGCAAACTGGTTGCGGGGTGCTGCGAACTGGTTGTGGAGTGGTGCGGACCGGTTGAAGAGTGGTGCGAACTGGTTACAGAGTGGTGCCAACAGGTTGCGGAGTGGTGTGAACTGGTTGAGGAGTGGTGCGAACTGGTTGTGGAGTGGTGCGAACCGGTTGCGGACTGGTGCGAACCGGTTTCGGATTGGTGCGAACTGGTTGCGGAGTTGTGCAAACTGGTTGCAGAGTGGTACGAACTGGTTGCGGAGTGGTGCAAACTGGTTGCGGAGTGGTATGAACTGGTTGCAGAGTGGTGCAAACTGGTTGCAGAGTGGTGCCAACTGGTTGCGAAGTGGTGCGAACTGGTTGCGGGGTGGTGCGAACTGGTTGCGGAATGGTGTACATTGGTTGCAAAGTGGTGCGAACTGGTTACAGAGCAGTGCGCACTGGTTGTGCAGTGGTGCAAACTGGTTGCGGAGTGGTGCGAGCACGTTGCGGAGTTGTGCGAACTGGTTGAGGAGTGGAGCGAATTGGTTGCGGAGTGGTGTGAACTGGTTGCGAAGTGGTGCAAACAGGTTGTAGAGTGGTGCCAACTGGTTGCGGAGTGGTGCCAACTGGATGCGGAGTGGTGCCAACTGCTTGCGCAGTGGTGCAAACTGGTTGCGGAGTGTAGGGGACTGGTTGCAGAGTGGTGGGAACTGGTTGCGGAGTGGTGCAAACTGGTTGCGAAGTGGTGCGAACTGGTTGCAGAGTGGTGCAAACTGGTTGCGGGTTGGTGCGGACTGGTTGTGGAGTTGTGCGAACTGGTTGTGGAATGGTGCGAACTGGTTGCGGAATGGTGCCAACTGGTTTTAGAGTGGTGCGAACTGGTCGCGGAATGGTGTGAACTGGTCGCGGAATGGTGCGAACTGGTTGCGGAGTGGTGCGAACTGGTTGCAGAGTGGTGCGAACTGGTTCCGCAGTGGTACGAACTGGTTGCAGAGTGGTGCGAACTGGTTGCGGTTTGATGCAAACTGGTTGCGGAGTGGTGCGAACTGGTTGCGGAGTGGTGCGAACTGGTTGCGGAGTGGTGTGAACTGGTTGCGGAGTGGTTCGAACTAGTTGCGGAGTGTGTGAACTGGTTGCGGAGTGGTGCAAACTCGTTGCAGAGTGCTGCGAACCGGTTGTGGAGTGGTGCGAACCGGTTGCAGAGTGGTGCAAACTGGTTGCAGAGTGGTGCGAACTGGTTGCGGAGTGGTGCAAACTGGTTGCGGACTGGTGCGAACTTGTTGCGGAGTGGTGCGAACTGGTTGCAGAGTTGTGCGAACTGGTTGCGGAGTTGTGCGAGCTGGTTGCACAGTGGTGCAAACAGGTTGCGGAGTGGTGCAAAGTGGTTGCTGAGTGGTGCAAACTGGTTGCGGAGTGGTGCGAACTCGTTGCGGAATCGTGCGAACTGGTAGCGGAGTGGTGCGAACTGGTTGCGGAGGGGTGCGAACTGGTTGTGGAGTGGTGCGAACTCGTTGCGGAGTGGTGTATTCTGGTTGCGGAGTAGTGCAAACTGGTTGTGGAGTGTTGCAAACTGGTTGTTGAGTGGTGCCAACTGGTTGCAGAGTGGTGCGAACTGGTTGTGGAGTGGTGCGAAGTGGTTGAGAAGTGGTGCGAGCTGGTTGCAGACTGGTGTGAACTTGTGCCGGAATGGTGCGAACTGGTTGGGGAGTGGTGCGAACTCGTTGCGGAGTTGTGCGAACTGGTTGTGGAGTGGTACGAATTGGTTGCGGAGTGGTGCTAACTGGTTGCGGAATGGTGCAAACTGGTTGCGGAGTGGTGCAAACTGGTTGCTGAGTGGTGCAAAGTAGTTGCGGAGTGGTTCGAACTGGTTGTGGAGTGGTGCGAACTGGTTACAAAGTGGTGCGAACTGGTTGCAGAGTGGTGCGACTGGTTGCGGAGTATTGCCAACTTGTTACGGAGTGGTGCAAACTGGTTGCGGAGTGGTGCGAGCAAGTTGCAGAGTGGTGCGAACTGGTTGCGGAGTGGTGCGAATTGGTTGCTGAGTGGTGCGAACTGGTTGCGGAGTGGTGCGAACTGGTTGCGGGGTGCTGCGAACTGGTTGCGGAGTGGTGCGAACAGGTTGCGGAGTGGTGCGAACTGGCTGCGGAGTGGTGCGAACTGGTTGCGGACTGGTGCGAACTCGTTGCGGAGTGGTGCGAACTGGTTGCGGGGTGCTGCGAACTGGTTGCGGAGTGGTGCGAACAGGTTGCGGAGTGGTGCGAACTGGCTGCGGAGTGGTGCGAACTGGTTGCGGACTGGTGCGAACTCGTTGCGGAGTGGTGCGAACTGGTTGCGGGGTGCTGCGAACTGGTTGCGGAGTGGTGCGAACAGGTTGCGGAGTGGTGCGAACTGGCTGCGGAGTGGTGCGAACTGGTTGCGGACTGGTGCGAACTCGTTGCGGAGTGGTGCGAACTGGTTGCGGGGTGCTGCGAACTGGTTGCGGAGTGGTGCGAACAGGTTGCGGAGTGGTGCGAACTGGCTGCGGAGTGGTGCGAACTGGTTGCGGACTGGTGCGAACTCGTTGCGGAGTGGTGCGAACTGGTTGCGGGGTGCTGCGAACTGGTTGCGGAGTGGTGCGAACAGGTTGCGGAGTGGTGCGAACTGGCTGCGGAGTGGTGCGAACTGGTTGCGGACTGGTGCGAACTGGTTGCGGATTGGTGCGAGCTGGTTGCGTAGTGGTGCGAACGGGTTGCGGAGTGGTGCGAACTGGTTGCACAGTGGTGTGAACTGGTTTCGGAGTGGTGCAAACTGGTTGCGGGGTGCTGCGAACTGGTTGTGGAGTGGTGCGAACCGGTTGCAGAGTGGTGCGAACTGGTTGCAGAGTGGTGTGAACTAGTTGCGGAGTGGTGCGAACTGGTTGAGGAGTGGTGCGAACTGGTTGTGGAGTGGTGCGAACTGGTTGCGGACTGGTGCGAACTCGTTTCGGATTGGTGCGAACTGGTTGCGGAGTTGTGCGAACTGGTTGCGGAGTGGTAGGAACTCGTTGCAGAGTGGTGCAAACTGGTTGCGGAGTGGTGCAAACTGGTTGCGGAGTGGGACAAACTAGTTGTGGAGTGGTGCGACCTGGTTGGGGAGTGGTGCGAGGTGGTTGCGAAGTGTTGTAAACTGGTTGCAGAGTGGTGCAAACTGGTTGCAGAACGGTGGGAACTGGTTGCGGAGTGGTGCGAACTGGTTGTGGAGTAGTGCGAACTAGTTGCGTTGTGGTGCAAACTGGTTGCACAGTGGTGCGAACTGGTTGCGGAGTGGTGCAAACTGGTTGCGGAGTGGTGCGAGCAAGTTGCAAAGTGGTGCAATCGCGTTGCGAAGTGGTGCGAATTGGTTTCGGAGTGGTGCGAACGCGTTGCGGAATAGTGCAAACTGGTTGCGGAGTGGTGCAAAATGGTTGCGCAGCGGTGCGAACTGGTTGTGGAGTGGTGCGAACTGGTTGTGGAGTGGTGTGAACTCGTTGCGGGGTGGTGCAAACCGGTTTCCGAGTGCTGCGAACCGGTTGTGGATTGGTGCCAACTAGTTGCAGAGTGGTGCAAATTGGTTGGAGAGTGGTGCGAACTGGTTGCGGAGTGGATCGAACTGGTTGCGGAGTGGTGCGAACTGGTTGAGGAGTGGTGCGAACTGGTTCCGGACTGGTGTGAACGTGTTCCGGTCTGGTGCAAACTGGTTGCGGAGTGGTGCAAACTCGTTGCGGAGTTGTGCAAACTGGTTCCGGAGTGGTACGAATTGGTTGCGGAGTGTTGCAAACTGGTTGCGAAGTGGTGCAAAGTGGTTGCGGAGTGGTGCAAACTGGTTGCGGAGTGGTGCTAATTAGTTGCGGAGTGGTGCGAACTGGTTGCGGAGTGGTCAGAACTGGTTACAATGTGGTGCGAACTGGTTGCGGAGGAGTGCCAACTGGTTGCGGAGTGGTGCAAGCTGGTTGTGGAGTGATGCGAACTGGTTGCGAAGTGCTGCGAACTGGTTGCGAAGTGGTTCGAACTGGTTGAAGAGTGGTGCGAACTGGTTGTGGAGTGGTGCAAACTGGTTGCGGAGTGGTGCGAGCAAGTTGCGGAGTGGTGCAAATTTGTTGCGCAGTGGTGCGAACTGGTTGCGAGAGATGAAAACTGGTTGCATAGTGGTGCAAACTGGTTGCAGAGTGGTGCCAACTGGTTGCGGAGTGGTGCCAACTGGTTGCGCAGTGGTGCCAACTGGTTGCAAAGTGGTGCGAACTAGTGGCAGAGTGGTGCGAACTGGTTGCGGAGTGGTCCCAACTGGTTGCGGAGTGGTGCGAACTAGTTGCGGAGTGGTGCGAACTGGTGGCGGCGTGGTGCGAACTGGTTGCGAAGTGGAGCGAACTGGTTGCAGAGTGGTGCGAACTGGTTGCAGAGTGGTGCGAACTAGTTGCGGAGTGGTGCGAACTGGTGGCGGAGTGGTGCGAACTGGTGGCGGCGTGGTGCGAACTGGTTGCGAAGTGGTGCGAACTGGTTGCAGAGTGGTGCGAACTAGTTGCGGAGTGGTGCGAACTGGTGGCGGAGTGGTGCGAACTGGTGGCGGCGTGGTGCGAACTGGTTGCGAAGTGGTGCGAACTGGTTGCAGAGTGGTGCGAACTAGTTGCGGAGTGGTGCGAACTGGTGGCGGAGTGGTGCGAACTGGTGGCGGCGTGGTGCGAACTGGTTGCGAAGTGGTGCGAACTGGTTGCAGAGTGGTGCGAACTAGTTGCGGAGTGGTGCGAACTGGTGGCGGAGTGGTGCGAACTGGTGGCGGCGTGGTGCGAACTGGTTGCGAAGTGGTGCGAACTGGTTGCAGAGTGGTGCGAACTAGTTGCGGAGTGGTGCGAACTGGTGGCGGAGTGGTGCGAACTGGTGGCGGCGTGGTGCGAACTGGTTGCGAAGTGGTGCGAACTGGTTGCAGAGTGGTGCGAACTAGTTGCGGAGTGGTGCGAACTGGTGGCGGAGTGGTGCGAACTGGTGGCGGCGTGGTGCGAACTGGTTGCGAAGTGGTGCGAACTGGTTGCAGAGTGGTGCGAACTAGTTGCGGAGTGGTGCGAACTGGTGGCGGAGTGGTGCGAACTGGTGGCGGCGTGGTGCGAACTGGTTGCGAAGTGGTGCGAACTGGTTGCAGAGTGGTGCGAACTAGTTGCGGAGTGGTGCGAACTGGTGGCGGAGTGGTGCGAACTGGTGGCGGCGTGGTGCGAACTGGTTGCGAAGTGGTGCGAACTGGTTGCAGAGTGGTGCGAACTAGTTGCGGAGTGGTGCGAACTGGTGGCGGAGTGGTGCGAACTGGTGGCGGCGTGGTGCGAACTGGTTGCGAAGTGGTGCGAACTGGTTGCAGAGTGGTGCGAACTAGTTGCGGAGTGGTGCGAACTGGTGGCGGAGTGGTGCGAACTGGTGGCGGCGTGGTGCGAACTGGTTGCGAAGTGGTGCGAACTGGTTGCAGAGTGGTGCGAACTAGTTGCGGAGTGGTGCGAACTGGTGGCGGAGTGGTGCGAACTGGTGGCGGCGTGGTGCGAACTGGTTGCGAAGTGGTGCGAACTGGTTGCAGAGTGGTGCGAACTAGTTGCGGAGTGGTGCGAACTGGTGGCGGAGTGGTGCGAACTGGTGGCGGCGTGGTGCGAACTGGTTGCGAAGTGGTGCGAACTGGTTGCAGAGTGGTGCGAACTAGTTGCGGAGTGGTGCGAACTGGTGGCGGAGTGGTGCGAACTGGTGGCGGCGTGGTGCGAACTGGTTGCGAAGTGGTGCGAACTGGTTGCAGAGTGGTGCGAACTAGTTGCGGAGTGGTGCGAACTGGTGGCGGAGTGGTGCGAACTGGTGGCGGCGTGGTGCGAACTGGTTGCGAAGTGGTGCGAACTGGTTGCAGAGTGGTGCGAACTAGTTGCGGAGTGGTGCGAACTGGTGGCGGAGTGGTGCGAACTGGTGGCGGCGTGGTGCGAACTGGTTGCGAAGTGGTGCGAACTGGTTGCAGAGTGGTGCGAACTAGTTGCGGAGTGGTGCGAACTGGTGGCGGAGTGGTGCGAACTGGTGGCGGCGTGGTGCGAACTGGTTGCGAAGTGGTGCGAACTGGTTGCAGAGTGGTGCGAACTAGTTGCGGAGTGGTGCGAACTGGTGGCGGAGTGGTGCGAACTGGTGGCGGCGTGGTGCGAACTGGTTGCGAAGTGGTGCGAACTGGTTGCAGAGTGGTGCGAACTAGTTGCGGAGTGGTGCGAACTGGTGGCGGAGTGGTGCGAACTGGTGGCGGCGTGGTGCGAACTGGTTGCGAAGTGGTGCGAACTGGTTGCAGAGTGGTGCGAACTAGTTGCGGAGTGGTGCGAACTGGTGGCGGAGTGGTGCGAACTGGTGGCGGCGTGGTGCGAACTGGTTGCGAAGTGGTGCGAACTGGTTGCAGAGTGGTGCGAACTAGTTGCGGAGTGGTGCGAACTGGTGGCGGAGTGGTGCGAACTGGTGGCGGCGTGGTGCGAACTGGTTGCGAAGTGGTGCGAACTGGTTGCAGAGTGGTGCGAACTAGTTGCGGAGTGGTGCGAACTGGTGGCGGAGTGGTGCGAACTGGTGGCGGCGTGGTGCGAACTGGTTGCGAAGTGGTGCGAACTGGTTGCAGAGTGGTGCGAACTAGTTGCGGAGTGGTGCGAACTGGTGGCGGAGTGGTGCGAACTGGTGGCGGCGTGGTGCGAACTGGTTGCGAAGTGGTGCGAACTGGTTGCAGAGTGGTGCGAACTAGTTGCGGAGTGGTGCGAACTGGTGGCGGAGTGGTGCGAACTGGTGGCGGCGTGGTGCGAACTGGTTGCGAAGTGGTGCGAACTGGTTGCAGAGTGGTGCGAACTAGTTGCGGAGTGGTGCGAACTGGTGGCGGAGTGGTGCGAACTGGTGGCGGCGTGGTGCGAACTGGTTGCGAAGTGGTGCGAACTGGTTGCAGAGTGGTGCGAACTAGTTGCGGAGTGGTGCGAACTGGTGGCGGAGTGGTGCGAACTGGTGGCGGCGTGGTGCGAACTGGTTGCGAAGTGGTGCGAACTGGTTGCAGAGTGGTGCGAACTAGTTGCGGAGTGGTGCGAACTGGTGGCGGAGTGGTGCGAACTGGTGGCGGCGTGGTGCGAACTGGTTGCGAAGTGGTGCGAACTGGTTGCAGAGTGGTGCGAACTAGTTGCGGAGTGGTGCGAACTGGTGGCGGAGTGGTGCGAACTGGTGGCGGCGTGGTGCGAACTGGTTGCGAAGTGGTGCGAACTGGTTGCAGAGTGGTGCGAACTAGTTGCGGAGTGGTGCGAACTGGTGGCGGAGTGGTGCGAACTGGTGGCGGCGTGGTGCGAACTGGTTGCGAAGTGGTGCGAACTGGTTGCAGAGTGGTGCGAACTAGTTGCGGAGTGGTGCGAACTGGTGGCGGAGTGGTGCGAACTGGTGGCGGCGTGGTGCGAACTGGTTGCGAAGTGGTGCGAACTGGTTGCAGAGTGGTGCGAACTAGTTGCGGAGTGGTGCGACCTGGTTGCGGAGTGGTGCGAACTGGTTAGGGAGTGGTGCGAACTGGCTTCGGAGTTGTGCAAAGTGGTTGCGGAGTGGTCCAAACTGGTTGCGGAGTGGTGCGAAATTGTTGCGGAGTGGTGCGAACTGGTTGCAGGGTGGTGCGAACTGGTTGCGGGGTGGTGCAAACTGGTTGCGGAGTGGTGCAAACTGGTTGCGGTGTGGTGCGAACTGGTTTCGGAGTGGTGCGACCTGGTTGCGGAGGGTTGCGAACTGGTTGCGGAGTGGTGCGAACTGGTTGAGGACCGGTGCGAACTGGTTGCGGACTGGTGCAAACTGGTTTTGGAATGGTGTGAATTGGTTGTGGAATGGTGTGAACTGGTTGCGGAGTGGTGCGAACTGCCTGCGGAGTGGTGCGAACTGGTTGCGGAGTGGTGCGAACTGGTTTCGATGTGGTATGAACAGGTTGTGGAGTGCTGTGAACTGGTTGCCGACTGGTGCGAGCTGGTTGCTGAGTGGTTCGAACTGGCTGATGAGTGGTGCGAAGTGGTTGCGGAGTGGTGCGAACGGGTTGCGGAATGGTTTTAACTAGTTGAGGAGTGGTGCAAACTGGTTGCGGAGTGGTGCGAACTGTTTTCGGAGTGGTGTGAACTGGTTGTGGAGTGCTGCGAATTGGTTGCGGAGTTGTGCAAACTTGTTGAAGAGTGGTGCAAACTGGTTGCGGAGTGGTGCGAGCTGGTTGCGGAGTGGTGCGAACAAGTTGAGGAGTGGTGCAAACTAGTTGCGGAGTCGTGTGAACTGGTTGCAGAGTGGTGTGAACGTGTTGTGAAGTGGTGCAATCTGGTTGCGGAGTGGTGCGAACTGGTTGCGGAGTGGTGCGAATTGGATGCGAGTCATGCGAACTGGTTGCGGAGTGGTGCGAACTGCTTGTGGAGTGGTGCGAACTGGTTGTGGACTGGTGCGAACTGGTTGCGGAGTGGTGCGAACTGGTTCAGAGTGGTGCGAACTGGTTTCGGAGTGGTGCGAACTGGTCGCGGAGTGGTGCGAACTGGTTGCGGAGGGGTGCGAACTGGTTGCGGAGTGGTGCGCACTGGTTGCGGAGTGGTGCGAACTGGTTCAGAGTGGTGCGAACTGGTTTCGGAGTGGTGCGAACTGGTCGCGGAGTGGTGCGAACTGGTTGCGGAGGGGTGCGAACTGGTTGCGGAGTGGTGCGCACTGGTTGCGGAGTGGTGCGAACTGGTTCAGAGTGGTGCGAACTGGTTTCGGAGTGGTGCGAACTGGTCGCGGAGTGGTGCGAACTGGTTGCGGAGGGGTGCGAACTGGTTGCGGAGTGGTGCGCACTGGTTGCGGAGTGGTGCGAACTGGTTCAGAGTGGTGCGAACTGGTTTCGGAGTGGTGCGAACTGGTCGCGGAGTGGTGCGAACTGGTTGCGGAGGGGTGCGAACTGGTTGCGGAGTGGTGCGCACTGGTTGCGGAGTGGTGCGAACTGGTTCAGAGTGGTGCGAACTGGTTTCGGAGTGGTGCGAACTGGTCGCGGAGTGGTGCGAACTGGTTGCGGAGGGGTGCGAACTGGTTGCGGAGTGGTGCGCACTGGTTGCGGAGTGGTGCGAACTGGTTCAGAGTGGTGCGAACTGGTTTCGGAGTGGTGCGAACTGGTCGCGGAGTGGTGCGAACTGGTTGCGGAGGGGTGCGAACTGGTTGCGGAGTGGTGCGCACTGGTTGCGGAGTGGTGCGAACTGGTTCAGAGTGGTGCGAACTGGTTTCGGAGTGGTGCGAACTGGTCGCGGAGTGGTGCGAACTGGTTGCGGAGGGGTGCGAACTGGTTGCGGAGTGGTGCGCACTGGTTGCGGAGTGGTGCGAACTGGTTCAGAGTGGTGCGAACTGGTTTCGGAGTGGTGCGAACTGGTCGCGGAGTGGTGCGAACTGGTTGCGGAGGGGTGCGAACTGGTTGCGGAGTGGTGCGCACTGGTTGCGGAGTGGTGCGAACTGGTTCAGAGTGGTGCGAACTGGTTTCGGAGTGGTGCGAACTGGTCGCGGAGTGGTGCGAACTGGTTGCGGAGGGGTGCGAACTGGTTGCGGAGTGGTGCGACCTGGTTGCCGAGTGGTACGAACTGGTTGCGGAGTGGTGCGAACTGGATGCGGAGTGGTGCGAACTGGTTGCAGACTGGTGCGAACTGGTTGCGGAGTGGTGCGAACTGGTTCAGAGTGGTGCGAACTGGTTTCGGAGTGGTGCGAACTGGTTGCAGAGTGGTGCGAACTTGTTGCGGAGTAGTGCGACCTGGTTGCAGAGTGGTGCGAACTGGTTGCTAAGTGGTGCGAATTGGTTTCGGAGTGGTGTGAACTGGTTGTGGATTGGTGCAAACTGGTTGTGGATTGGTGCCAACTGGTTATGGAGTGGTACGAATTGGTTGCGGAGTGGTGAGAAATGGTTTCGGAGTGGTGCGAACTGGTTGCGGAGTGCTGCGAACTGGTTGCGGAGTGGTGCGAACGGATTACGGAGTGGTAAGAACTTGCTGCGGAGTGGTGCGAACTGGCTGCGGAGTGTTGCGAACTGGTTGCAGAGTGGTGCGAACAGGGTTGTGGAGTATTGCGAACTGGTTGCGGAGTGGTGGGAACTGGTTGCGAGGTGGTGCAAACTGGTACCGGCGTGCTGCAAACTGGTTGCGGAGTGGTGCAAACTGGTTGCGGAGTGGTGCGACCTGGTTACGGGGTGGTGCGAACTGGTTTCGGAGTGGTGCGCATTGGTTGCCGAGTGGTGCGAACTGGTTGCGGAGTGGTGCAAACTGGTTGTGGAATGGTGCGAACGGGTTGCGGACTGGTGCGAACTCGTTGCGGATTGGTGCGAACTGGTTTCAGAGTGGTGTGAACTGGATTCAGATTGGTGCGAACCGGTTGCGGAATGGTGCGAACTGGTTGCGGAGTGGTGCGAACTGGTTGCGGAGCTGTGCAAACTGGTTGCGGAGTGGTGCGAACCGGTTGCGGAGT
>SZWC01005103.1:4300-20485 GCA_023375785.1 Penium margaritaceum | reverse complement strand
CCCCCCCCCCCCCCCCCCCGGCCACCTGGTCCTCCAGCTCACGTTCCCCTGCCTTAGCCAGCCGCGCGCCAACACTCACAGGGAGCCGCACGAGGCCCACGCACTCGAGCTGGGGCGGCCGACGTCTCTCAGCACCATGCTGGGCTGACACCACAAGGGCGAGGGGCGACGGGAAAGCCTTCGGCGAGAGCAGCAGTCGCATGCGCACTTCACTTCGGACAACGACAAACGAGCCAAGTCCGCAGGGAGGGTGCTTCGCCTTGTGGCAGAGGTGTCGCGAGTGACGAGGTGCCGTCTCCTGCCTGTCTCCTGTCGTGTATGCGAAACGGCTTGCTCTCTCTCGTCGCAACTTCACTTCCTGCGGCGTGTCCTGCGACCATCTCTCCCACTCACAGGAGTGATGCGGACTGTAGCAGCAAGGATAGGGTTCCTTTTTGATTGGGTCTAATCGAAACCAAACGACGCCAAATGGACCAAGGCCACTCATGGAATTGTGAATGTGGTGTCCATTGGTCCGCTTGTTTAGGTAGACTTTCGTAGGACGTCTGTGATTGTGTTCAATCCTCATAGAGAGGAAAGCCGAGACGAGAAAATGGACGAAATCCTCTCATCTCATTTGGTGTCCATTGGTCCGCTTTCGGACTAAGCATCTTTGTGGTCAATCTGGGGCTGCACAGTGAAACAACTTATGTGCGAATGGTTTATCATGTGAAGTGTCCATTCCGAGGATGGTCCAGCCCGAGGCCATTCATCACCGTCAATCCCGATGGGAGAAGAAGCAGAAACCTTACAGATGACCCCATTGAAAAACAGGTATCATGATATGCTCCGAAGACATACTATGGTTTCCTCCGCCCCAACTTGGTCATTCGCACCATTTTGTGGCCGGACTTCAGTTTTTTCGAAGGAAGAAAATAGTGGATTAATGGAAATTCCGGGAAATGGGGTACTTTTGGCATACAAAGTATCTATATTGTTTTCCATTCGGCATCCAAATGTTATAGAATAATTTTAAATTGGGCCAAATAGCTCGCGTACCCATAAAACTGAAGTGTGACTCATCCGCCCAACACCGGCAAAAGAAACCTAAAAAGCCCAGTCGGAAATCATGCTCGCTCGTAGCATGCGGCAGCGGGCGAGCGAGAAAAAAAATTGCATGGAGTCATCGCTCCCTCGCAATCGAGCAAAATGCCCTTCTTTCGTTTTCAACATTTTTTTTGTACACAAACCTATTCTTTCAACGCCCAAACCTCAACCAAACCCTACCCCGAATTACATTGGGGGTTTTAGGGTCTTAGTCCTGCGCGGGCTCCTGTTGGGCCCCGCGATAGCGGGGCCCAGCACGTTTCCTTTCAACGCATGGGGAGTCTCAAACTCCCCTCAAACTGTGGACAAACCTCCTCCCGCTAATATCACATACCCTTCAACGAAGGCGTTTGTGATATTAGTGGGGGGCGTCGCCTGCCATGCGTCGTCCACGCATGGCATGCGGCCTCGCCAGGCCTTTTTGTCGGTTTTCTTTGTTACTTGCGTGGTGGTAGCGGCGGCCGATGGGTAGCATTGGTTTTTTTTTTTCCGTTCGACGACGGGCGGATGAGCTATTTAGTTCCAAGAACGGGGTATATGTGACTTTTACCCTGTTAAATTTCACTTCCCCAATGTTGCTCTTGATGTTACGCCAAGCAGAATGTAGGTGGTTCACATGGATGAGGTGCGGGACAAAAGACAATTCGGGGTTTTGGGACAAATAGATGATTTGTATTAAGCAAATTTGTACTTCAATGACAAGTGTTGCGTGTGTCGAGCACATCTATACAATGCCAGGAATGAGAATGAGGCATAAATCGGGTCATCGGCGTTGTTCGTTACATGTGCGTGAGAGACAGCTTCCTAGCTTTGCTGCCGCTGGCGTGGCAGTACAAGCCGACCAGCTAACTCACAAGCACATACAAGTGGTGGTGAGAACAGCAAGGGGTGGGCTAGGGACACAAGTACAAGTGTCAGAAGCTGTAAATGTCAAATTGTGCAGAGAGAAATGACAACTGAGGTCAGGACAACCTAAATAGTGTCACGGTCCTATTGGATGCACACACACACACACGCACACACACGCGCATACCGGTGCTATTTTCCAGCAGGACAAAACAGTGGCGAAAACACAGTTTTGGCCATAATTCCCTGCAGACACGTCAGAACGACGAGCCGTTTGAACCAGAACGGCCGTATCAACGAGATCTACGTCGTGATAGGTTGCACGCCTACGTGCTGTGAAACAGCATGAATCTACAAAACACGGAGGTCTTCTGGGAGCCTGTCGCCGCCGGCCGCTAGCCTTCTGCCACCGTCGCCAGTCTCAGGGATCTGCACGTGAATGGACATGAGCCGAGGGGTCACCGTAAGCTGTGTACGAAACACACAACAACACTCCCCCATGACCGGAGGGCGAAACACGTCCATGCACATGCAGACACTAACGCTGTACACAGCAGGAGACGCACAGCCGTTGCAGGCAGCAGGCACAGCACATGCAAGGTGGCTCATGAGGAATCAACCTGCAACAGGGACGGGGCAGAGTCCAACGGAACGAGTGGCCGCATGAAACTTCGAACGACCCAGAGCCTTGGTCAGAAAGTCTGCACACTGCCTGTCAGTGCTCACGTGGATGACTCGGATCTCACCACGATCAACCAGATCACACACGAAGTGGTGCTCGACATTGATGTGCTTTGTGCGTGCATGGAACACACCTGAGTTCTTGGCGATGGCCTCCGCGCTCATGTTGTCACACTGGAGGACCACGGGGGGAATGGACTGACACAGTTCACGCAACAGACGGACGAGCCAGACACATTCCGCTGCACCAGCGCCTAGGGCAACATACTCTGCCTCAGCGGTGCTGCGTGCGATGCAGCCCTACTTCCCACTTTGCCAGGACACTGCAGTGCCCCCAATGAGAAAGATGTAGCCGGTGCGGCTCTTGCCGTCTGGACTCCACGCCCAGTCACTGTCTGTGTACCCATCAAGCACAACTGACACCTGCTCGCGAAAGCACAGGCCGAAGCGTGAGGTGGATAGGATGTAGCGCACACACCGGACTGCGGCCTCCAACGTTCACTGGCGTGGAGCCTGCGAGAACTGGACGAGCAGGTTGACAGTGAAGGCAATGTCGGGCCGTGTCGTGGTGGCCAGGTACATGAGCGAGCCGATGACTCGCAGGTACAGGGTCACGTCGACTGGCTCCCCCAGGTCAACTGGGTCATCCACCTTCAGGGCGGCCTGCCCCTCAGGGGTCATGGGCGTGGAGGCCGTGCGAATGGCTGCCAGGAGGTCGGCAAAGCGCTCCCCCACAGTCTCTGTGTAGCGGTCCTGATGGACACGGAGTGTGCGACGGACACGGTCGTGCACGATCTCCATCCCCAAAAAGACAGAGGCCTCACCAAGATCTTTCATCTTGTAAGCCGAGGTGAGCACGGCCTTGGCAGCATTCACTGCTCCCAGGTCGGGCGAGGCGATCAGAAGATCGTCCACGTAGACGAAGATGGCAGCGAGCGGTGCTGGGGACTGTGAGAGGAACAGAGATGGGTCAACATCGCTCTGAACGTACCCAGCTCATCTCAGCGTGCTGGTGATCTCCTGATTCCACCAGCAAGGTGACTGTTTCAGGCCGTACAAGGCCTTCCGCAGCCGGTACACGCGACCGGTACCATCCTCGAAGCCGGGTGGCTGGACCATGTAGATCTCCTCCTCAAGGTCCCCGTTCAGGAACGCGTTGTTGACATCCATCTGGTGGAGTTCCCAGTCGTGCTGTGCCACCTGACTCAGCAGAGTGAGCGTGGTCGTCATTCGGCCAACGGGAGCAAAGGTCTCGGTGTAGTCCATGCCAGGGACCTGAGAGAAGCCCTTTGCTGTCAGGCGCGCTTTGTAGCGTTCCACAGTACCGTCTGGTTTTAGGTTCTTGCGGAGAGCCCACTTGGCCTTGATGGCCTTGCGGTTCTTCGGCAAGTCCACCAGCTCAAAGACGCCATGCTCTCGGATGGTATCGAGCTCAGCCTGGCAGGCAGCGCGCCACAGCTCAGCGTCTGGGACTGACAAGGCCTCTGGTAGGCTGGTGGGATTAGGAGATAGCATTGGCGCACTGCGTGTAGCCAGGGCATACGCCGCAGAGGGAGGGTCGACCGTCACCATGGACTCAGCGGCGTCACGAGGAAGACCGCGCTCATGAGCAAGTAGTGCCATACCAGTGACACAGCTAGGGTGAACTTCAGCAAGGCCGTGAGCACTCAGGCTGAGGGCATTCGTGCCCGGGTCACCGCTGAGAACGCTGCGCGGGGGACGAGGGCGAAGACATCCGCCGGGTGCCCGTGTGTAGGAGTCCGACGGGGCAGGAGCAGTGGGCGCCGCCAACTCGCGCGCCGGTGTGGACTGCATGGCAAGCACGCCACTCGAGGCTGGGGTCGCCTCAACAGCTGGGGGCGGGCCCATGGCAGACGTAGGCGAGTCTGTGGCCGGAGGCGGGGACGGCTCAGAACCAGACACGAATGCGGACGCAGGGTCAGACGCGGAAGCAGGCGCAGGGTCAGACGCGGAAGCAGGCGCAGGGTCCGGCAGAGCCCCGGACGCGGAGGTAGACTCCGACGTAGACTCAGACAAGGGCGAGAGTGGAGAGTCGGGCGCAGAGGAGCGAGCCACAGATGGGGTGGGGCTGGGGGTGCCGGTGGGCACGACAGCTGGGGACGGCCTCGGGGGTGCCGGCGACGGAGTGACCGCACTGGACGGGGGCACTCTGCCAACCGTGCCAGGAGCCTCCCCCACACTACGGGGTCCGGAACACCCAGGGGCATGAGCAGCACAGAGAGCGTGTATGTGAGCAAGGTAGCGAAAGGCGAGATGCTCGAAGAAGAGAGCGTCACGGGACTCCACGATGCGGCATCGCTCAGGGTCCCAGAACCGCCAGGCTTTCGACCGTGGGGCGACGCCAACAAAGGCGCAGATGTGGCCCCACGGAGAGATCTTGCTCCCCTGCTGCTCCGGTGTGTACCAGATGCAGGCGAGGGCGCCCCAGACACGGGCCATGCGCAGATCCACGCGACGCCCGTACCACAGCTCGTAGGGCGTGCGGTGACCTGGGAGAGGGCCGTGGGGAATGCGGTTCCAGACCGAGGTCATGTACGCCATACCCTCGAAGGCAAAGGCCTCAGGCATGGCGGTGTCCACGCGCATGGCGCGGACCGCATCCTCCATGGTGCGGTTCCAGCGCTCGGAGACACTGTTCTGCTGGGGGGTGGCGGGGGCGGAGAGGTTGTGGAAGATGCCAAGCTCGGTGAAGGAGGGGGCCATGTCACCGAGGTACTCGCCACCGCGGTCCGAGCGAAAGGTCTAAAGGCGGTGGGGAGACTGGCGCTCGGCCATGACCAGCCAAATGCGGACGGTAACGGCGGCATCACTCTTCTGTCTCAGACTGTAGACCCAACGCATGTGCGTGAAGTTGTCAGTCAAAGTCAGGACGTAGCGACCGCGGTCCTCCTGAAACTCGACAGGGAGCGGACCCATGAGGTTGGAGTGGACAAGCTCCAAGGGCCGATGGGCCCTGGAGACAGACAGAGGATAGGTGGACCGGTGCATTTTGCCTTCAGCACAGGCCAGACAGTCGGTCGTGGGCAGCGCCTCGTAGGATGCCGCATCAAGACTGAGAGCAGGCTGAGTGCGGATCAGTCTGTCGACTGCTCCCAGGTGCACATGACAGAGGCATCGATGTAGGAGACGGTGATGCTCGGGGGACAGAGCACCAGCGACAAAAACACGGGCAGTGGGAGATGGAGGCAAAGGGGGTGCACTCGCACAGGACCCAGAGATGTGATACAGATCATCGATGACCTTCCCACTGAGGACGACCTCCTCGGTGTCACGCACAAAGATGCGGGCATTGGCAGCTGTGTGCGTGACACCCAGACCCATCTTGGTGCAAGCACGGACAGACAGCAGACTGAGTTCCAGATCAGGGACAAAGAGGACATCGGAGATGTACACAGGACAAGCGGGTCCGGTGAACTGCACAACCCCAACACCCTGGACAGGGACCTCATGGCCAGCTGCAGTGCGAACAGAGCGAACAGTGCCAACAGGATGCAAGACGACGAAGGCGTCACGGCGACACGTCATGTGGTGGGTGGCACCAGAGTCAACAACCCAGGTGGCATCGGTGACACGTGTACAAGGGGCAATGTGGCACTCGGTGATGGAACAAGGCGCGGCAGCGGGACGCTCAGCAGGGCACACAACAAGGCGACCAGCAGACCGCACATGAGCGGCGTGCAGCCAGGATACATCATCAGGTCCATTACGCGCACACGGCTGGGCATGGGGACCATCACAGGCAGCATTACGTGACGACACAGACAGGCCACAGGCGGTAGGGCCCCTCGACTCAGTCAACTCATTCGCACCTCCCTGAGATGAGCGCAGGGCGAGAAGCTGGTGCAGCTCGGCGATCGTTCTGTCGCATTCGGCGAGCGCCTGATCGCGATGATCCATGGAGGAGCCTGCTGTGGCGGCCGACTCCTCTGGGATGGCTGCGGTAGTGGCGGCCGAGCGAGCGGTCGCACCGGACGTCTGGCGCATGCATGCCTCATGCGCCTGCTGCAGCCCACGGGTGACCTTGGCCCAGTCCAACGGGCGGCCTGTGAGGCGAGTGCAGTCGGGATAATGGTGGTCACCTCCGCAGTTGAAGCACACGAGTCGTTGGCCCGTCGTGTTTCTGGAGTCGCTGCTGCCACTGCTGCTGTCACTACCGCCACCGCTGCTGCTGCTCCCGTTGCTGCTGCTGCGGCTGACACTGCTGGTGCTGGTGCCGCTGCTGGTCCCGCTGCTGGAACCACGGCCTACCGCTTTGCGACCCTTCTTCCCCTGATCTGGAGCCGCTGTAGCTGTAGACGGCGGGGAGGGAGATGCGGCGGCAACTGCAGCTGAAGCTGTGCTGCGGCGAGCGCGGTTCGCAGCGTTGATGCCGGCGACGTCCAGGAAGTGGAGGGTGGCCGAGCGCAGTAGGGTCCTGTCGCTCGCCATGTCGCAAAGCAGAGTTTGGTCGAAGTTGCTGAAGACGCACGCGTAGTCGGGATGGATGCCGTAGAGAATGGTCTGGAGGGCGGAGTACTGCGTAGGGGCGTCGTCGCCCAGCTCCTCGTGTAGCTGGATCACCCGGCGCCAGTAGTTAGCTGCGGACTCCTGAGTAGTCTGCCAGAGGGAGTTGAAGTCGGCAAGGCGCTGAGACGTCAGGGCCAAGGTGGTGCCCTCAAAGAGAGTGACAGCCAGCGTCCATGCCTCGCGAGGGTCAGCTCCCGAGCCGGTCAGCGGATCGCCAAGGAACCGACTGAAGTCTTTGGTGAAGTCTGGGACGGCTTTCATGAGACCGAAGGCGGCGCGGACTGCCATCTGCGTCTGGGCGGGGTCAGATGCCTGGTATGGGATGAGATAGTAGACGAGGACTCCCTCGCTCATGGCCCACATGCGAAAGCGCGGCTCCCAGGACTTGAAGTCATTCCCAGTCCGGAAGACGGGCGGATCCGACTCAAACCACTTGGGTGGCTTGACTGTCGGAAGAGCGACGGGTGAAGTCACTGCGGGACCGGGCAAGGAGGAGGCAACCCCCTTGCCCAGGCGGGCCCTCAGAGCCAGTTCCTCAAAGCTCAGAGGGTGGCGTGATGAGCTCAGGCCGACGTCGGCGCTGGAGCTCGTGCCCTGGAGGGCGGCATTGGCCTTTCGCGCTCTGCGGCGGGCCTCCAGGTGGATGAGGCGTACTCGCAGCATCTCCTCCTCACCCTCCTCACCAGAGTCGGAGAGGGCCTCCGCTACCTCGTTTGCATTGCCTTCGTGGGCGAGATTGTCTTCGCTTGGGTTGGCGGACGGGTGCTGCTGCTGCTGCTGGACCTGCTGCTGCTGGGGTAGTAAGCCCCTGATCAGGTCTTGCAGCTTGGCGACCTGCTTCGTCAAAGTGTTGCGGCTCTCCGCCTGTAAGTCAGCTAATGCGCGTACTTGGCGTGCCAACATCGTTGGGCTCGGCGGCCGCTGCTGCTGCTGCTGTTGTGGCGGCTGCTGCTGCTGTGGCGGCTGCTGCTGTCGCTGCTGCTGTTGCTGCTGCTGCTGCTGCTGCCGCTGTGGTGATGACGGCGGCGGTCGACGTTGGCCGCTGAGGGTGCTGTCCTCGACAGCTGCGTCGGTAGCGGCGCTGGAGGGGGTAGGCTTCGGCATACTGGCCGGTCCCCCCTTTTTCCCCTCCCTCTTTTTTTGTTGTTGTTGTTGCGAAACACCTCAACGCGGACCCTCGCCTCCGTGAAACTCCTCAGCGGAATGTCTCCGCGGAAACCCCTCCGCGGTACACCTCACCGCGGAGGTTCACCGCGGATTACCGCGGATGGACTCCGCGGAGGGGTGCGGCCGAGCTGCGGAGTTGCGACGGGCTGCCGTTGACCTCCACTGCGGTCACGCCGGTGCAGAACACGGCGGGGTGCCGCGAGCTGCTGGGGCACCGCGGTCGGCTCGTTCCGCAGCCGCCGCGGAGCTGCCGCGTCTGGGGGCAGAAATTTGCCGCGGAACAGCCGTGGAATAGAGACCGAGGAGCACCGGCGAGCTGCGCCGGCGTGTTCCGGAACGGCCGTGGAGATGCTGCGGAGGAGCTTCGCGGATCCGCGGAACATCGCGGATCTGCCGCGACAACGTCACCGCGAGGTGACGGGCTTCGGAACGCCAGGTGCCACCGCGGCACCGTCCTTGCGTTCTGATGCGGCCGCGGTGGTGCCGCGTCCGCCGCGGAGGCCGCGTTACCGTGGAACACCGCGGATTCACCGCGGAACGGCTGCCGCTGGCGCGGAACGACCGCGGAACGGCTGTGGAGTTATGAAAAAAACGGTCGGAGTGGTGGTGGGCCCTCCCAGGACCTCCCGCCGAGACAGTGGGCACTGCTGCTGCTACTACTCAAGGCAACGGCTGCGGTTGCTCACGGCTACTGCGGTTGCTGCATCTCTGCTGCGCAGTTGTGCGAGCACTGGCTCGCGGCTCTGATACCATGAGAGACAGCTTCCTAGCTTTGCTGTCGCTGGCGTGGTAGTACAAGCTGACTAGCTAACTCACAAGCACATACAAGTGGTGGTGAGAACAGCAAGGGGTGGGCTAGGGACACAAGTACAAGTGTCAGAAGCTGCAAATGTCAAATTGTGTAGAGAGAAATGACAACTGAGGTCAGGACAACATAAATAGTGTCACGGTCCTACTAGATGCACACACACACGCGGCGCACACTGGTGCTATTTTCCAACAGGACAAAACAGTGGCAAAAACACAGTTTTGGCCATAATTCCCTGCAGACACGTCAGAATGACGAGCCGTTTGAACCAGAACGGCCGTATCAACGAGATCTACGTCCTGATAGTCTGCACGCCTACGTGCTGTGACACAGCATGAATCTACAAGATACGGAGGTCTTCTGGGAGCCTGTCGCTGCCAGCCGCTAGCCTTCTGCCACCGTCGCCAGTCTCAGGGATCTGCACGTGAATGGACATGAGCCGAGGGGTCACCGTAAGCTGGGTACGACACACACAACAACAGTGCGAGGTCGCGTCGTGAGTGGCGGATTCGAGAAGATCCGTCGAGAAGTCCAGGGGGCTTCGAGAATCTCAACACTTCTTTATAGAATTTGAGTGTTGTCGAGAAATTGGCTGAACGATATCAGAACATCGACATGGTTTGCGACACTCCTCTTCGACATTTCTGGAAAGTGGTGGATGTCGTTACAAACTTTGGGAATGGAACACGGAAGGTCCGGGCAGTTGGCCAGAATGCCCTCGGCCGAATGGCAGAAAAATGCTAAAAGTGGCAGCGCGGTGGGCCATGAATGAAAGGACAGAAATGCCCACTCGTTTGTTTTAGGGACTCATGTACGTCAAGGACGTAAGACCCCCCTCCCCTTTTAGCCACGACATCCCGGCGCGTTAGCTGATGTAGGCCGGTGACGGCGAAAGAAGTCGTCGACCAGATGATCGATGACTCGGAGGATATCGCAGGGCTCCCACCTGTGGTGTGCATTGTCGTAGCCGTACCATTTGACGAGATACTCGGTCGTTTTCCACGGCGTCGATGTCAGAGGATATCTTCAATCATGCACTCCGTATCGCCGTCCACTTGTACCGGTGGTGGAGGTGCGACGTCTCGGCCAGGGAGATTCTGACTGGGGTCCCAGTAGTGCTTCAGCTTGCTGATGTGGAAGACATGGTGGATCGCCATGCTGTCAGGGAGTCGAAGTCGAGCGACAATTGGGGTTTGCAACCGCTTGACTTCAAACGGTCCCAACCATCAGGGTTTGAGCTCCGTGAAGTCCTATCCTTGGAGTTTGAGGTTCGCTGAGCTGAGGAGGATGCGGTCGCCAACACTCAACACTTCATCGCTGTGATGTGGGTCGGCTTCCCGCTTCATCGCTGCTTGTGTCTTTGTGAGGATTTGGCATGTTTCCTCCCAGATGGTGGTGAATGTCAACCACAATAATGTTGCTCTGGCTTTGAAGTCCAGCCAGTGTGGCGGGACATTTGCAGTACACCACTGTGATAGGTATTTTACCTTTTGTGCTAGATGTGGCAGAGTTAAATGCGAGTTTGGTGGTCGGAAATTTTGCTGTCCAACCAGTCCCGTGTGGCTCGCATAAAGTTCGGAGAAGTTGTTCGAGCATTTGGTTGGTTCGCTCAGTTTGTCCGTCGGTCTCAGGTTAGAGCACCGTTGATAGCTGGATCTGACCTCCGTAACGTGACATAAACGCTCGCCAAAAACAGCAGGTGTAGTGGTCATCTCGGCTACCGATGATGGTACGTTACACTCCGTGCAGCCATATGATTGGATTTAGAAACCATCATGCTATTTCTTCTGTGGTGACGGTGGTTGTTGTTGGAGGGAAGAGCGGTATTTTGTAGAATCTTTCCACCACGACAAGGATGGCGTCACTTCCCTCCGGGGTAATGGGCAAACCCGTTTGGAAGTCCATGCTGATGTCAGCCCACGGTTCCATTTGAACGGGTAGATGTTGGAGTAGACCATGTGGCCTTTGCAACGAGATTCTTACGTCTGACAGGTGTCGCATGATTTGTAGAAGGCTGCCACGTCGGTTTGCATTGTACAGACGGACATGGTAGTATTTTGCCCAATTCTTGAGCGTCTTTGTGAACCAAGGGGCGCCTGGCGTGACCGTCACACGCTGAGCCCTTAGGTTAAACCTCCCACCCTCGACCCCTTGGTGTGTGGGCCAACCCTTGAGATTTCGCAGGACCCTCTCCTAGCAGCAAGACCACTGCTAGTGACCGAGGTTCCCGCCGTGCGACTCTCCCGACGGAGTTTGCACCAAGGTGCGCTACGGAACACTTATAGGATCGAATGGACGTGTGCGAGGCAATACTTAGAACATAAAGAGAGTTGGGTAAGGAATGAATCCTTTAGAATTGATAGATCAGTACAAGGCAATGTACAGAGTCTCTGGGTAAGTTTGGCATGCCTAGAACAACCCCTAGGCTTCCTTATGTACCGGCCTCCATGAGCCACCGAAAGCTACTCGACACTCCGAATCCCTCTATCAAGGCACACTCATGAAATATCATATGCATCATGTAGTACGTTCCACGATCGTTCCAACGCACCAAAGAATACCTTAATCCGTGAAGAAACGGCTAAGTTATGGCCGTTTGAGTGCTCCACGCGTGACGGCCGCTGGCAGTACCGCCAGCGGGGGTCACGGCCGCACGAAGCGCCCTTGCTTGCGAATGCAGCTCCAGCCGCCATTCCGAAGTGCCCATGGACCCCAATGAACCTTGCCTCATTGGCTAAGCATCCATCTAGGGGCGCTTCGGCTGCAGTGGGCGAGAAAGTCACTCCGCCGTGCTCGGGGTCGAACCAGTACGTCTCCTGTTTTCTGGAGGTCCGCCCTCCACCTTTGCACGGCCGTATCTTTCTCGTCCCTGCACCGAATGACCCGGTTCTTGGGTCAATTTCGCACGGTTTTTCACGTAGAATACAATGCAAATGTAAAAAAATGCATCTGACATCACCATGATGACGTAATGACCGCCTCGACCGGCGGCTCCCATAACATCACCCCCCCCCTCCGAGGGTGCACCGTCCCGGTGCGCTCCTGGTACGCTCGGAGGACCGTGTTGACAGCACCGCCCCTGTGGAAATTGGCTTCGTGGATCCAGCAGTTGTGCTCAGGCCCATAGTCGAGCCATTGCACCAGGTACTGCCACCTGTTACCTCGCCAAAGGTGCCTGAGAATCGTCTCCACCACATACTCCTCTTCACCTTCCACCAAGACCGGTGGAGGAGGGGCCTGTCCGCGTGCCGCGAACTGTGCATCCGGCTCCTTTTAGGCCTTTAGAAGGGAAGCATTGAACACGGGATGGATCCTGTAGTGGTCCGACAGTTCCAACTCGTAGCTCACCACGGACCGCTTCTCCTGGACGGGAAAAGGGCCCATCCACCAAGGCTTGAGCTTGTTGCTGCCCACCACTGCCAGCTGCAGGTTCCGCGAGCTCAGCAGCAACTTTTGTCCCACCGAGAACTCCTTGACTGTTTGGTGCTTGTCCGCTTGCTGCTTCATCTGCTGCTGCACCTTGTGTAGCGCCTCGCGTACGCCGCGCCACACCTCTGTGAAGCCACTTGTAAACTGCTGCACTACGGGTAGGTCCAATCCCGTTGTCATGTTTGAGGGACATGCAGGCTGCACCCCATACACTACCTCAAAGGGAGACCATCCCGTAGAGGCATGCACTGCTAAGTTGTAGGCAAACTCCACCACCGGGAGCTTGCATTTTCATCCTTCGCCACCTGGCTCTAAGATCCCCCGCAGTAGCTGCTCCATGGTCTGATTGGTGCGCTCAGTTTGGCCATCTGTTTGGGGATGGTAGGCCGATGAAAGAGCCACACGGGCGCCCAGCTTCTTGAAGAGTTCCTCCCAAAACCAGGAGGTGAAGCGCGGGTCGCGGTCCGAGACTATGCACCGCGGTACGCCGTGCAATTTGATGACGTGTTGCAAGAGGATTTGAACCGTCTCTGCTGCCGTGACTTTCTCCGCACATGGAATAATGTGCGCCATTTTGCTGAACCTGTCCACTACCACCAGCACCATGGTGTTGCCCGTTGCATTCCGTGGAAGACCCCCCACAAAATCAAGTGAGATGTCCATGCACGGATGTTCCGGCACCGTTAGCGGCTGCAGCTCCCCTGGCGTCTGCGCCCTTCGCGACCTGATTCTTTGGCACGTGTCACAACTGCTCACGTACTCCTTGCAATCTGCTCCCATCATCGCCCACCAATATTGCCGCGCAAGCGTCTTGAAGGTCTTGTCGTGGCCGAAATGACCACTGTAGTGCGAGTTGTGTACCTCTTCCAACACCATTTACCGCAACGACGCACTTTGTGGTACCACAATCTGGTTCCCCTGCTCACGTCGCCAGTACTGGCCGTCCCACTTGCATCTCTTCACCGCACTCTCGGCAAAGTCCTGGTCCTCCACATACGCGTGTGTGTACAGGCTGCGGATGATTGGAGATCCCGCCAGCACCGTGATCGCATGTACGCCCAAGTCCGGGCGACGCGAAAGGGGGTCCGCTGGATTGATCCTTCTTGGTTTGTACTGGATCTTGCAGTCAAAGCCGCCCTCCAGCAGCTCCATCCACCCTGCTTGACGACTATTCAGGTTCGGCTACGACTTGAGGTACTTGAGCGCGTAGTGGTCCGTGTGTTCCACACACCGCTGCGCCTCAAGGTAGCACTGCAATTGCTTGAAGACCTGCACCACCGCGAGCATCTTCATCTCGTGGATCAGGTAGTTGAGCTCAGCCCCTTTTAGCTTCTTGGAGTAGTACGCAATCAGTTGCAATCCCTTCCCTTGGTCTTGCATCAGCACCCCGACAATCGCATAGTCGCTTGCATCCGTCGCCAACACGTACTCCTTGCTCGTGTCCAGATGCATCAACACCGGGGCTTGACACATGGCAGCCTTCATTGCACCTAAGGCCTGTCCCTCCTTCGCACCCCACTCCCATTGGCACCCCTTCTTGAGCAAGTCTGTGAAGGGTGCTCTCAATGGCTGCGTGCCCCCGGATAAACCTCCGGTAGAAGTTCGTAAAACCCAGAAAAACTTGGATGTCAGGCATGCACGCTGTCTCTCGTGACTCCTTCACTACGTCCACCTGTTTTGGGTCTATCCGGATCGTCTTCCCGCTGACAATGTTCCCGAGGAACTCCACCTCCTGTTTGAAAAATTCACACTTGCTGAGTTTGGCAAACAACTGCTCCTTTCTCAGCACTTCCATCACCATCCATAGGTGCTCTTGGTGCTCCTCCATCGTCCGCGAGTAGACAAGGATATCATCGAGAAAAACGACCACAAACTGGTCCAAGTAGGGGTGGAACACCCGGTTCATCAATGCCATGAACGTAGCAAGAGCATTTGTTAGCCCAAAAGACATCACGTGATACTCAAAGTGTCCATAGTACGTCCAAAACGCGTTTTTTTCCACATCCTCCTCCGCAATGCGGATTTGGTGATACCCCGACCTCAGGTCCAGTTTGCTGAAGACACGCACGCCTTGAAGCTGGTCGAACAATTATCCGGCCCGTGGCAACGGGTAGCGATTCTTCACCGTGATTTTTTTGAACACCCGGTAGTCCAAGCACATCCGCAGCTCTCCTGATTTCTTCTTGACGAACAACACCGGCACCGCATATGGAGACACCGATGGCCGAATGAAGCCTTGGTTCACCAACTCCCCGAGCTGCTTCTTGAGCTCCGCAAGCTCCGCTTCGCTCATGCGGTTGTAAGACCGCACCGTTGGTGAAGAACCTGGTACCACCTCGATCTTGTGGTCAATTTTGCGCTGCGGTGGCAGCCTCTTTGGCAACTACTCCAAAAAAATGTCTCCGAACTCCTTGAGTACCTCCTCAACACTGGGAGTAAGGCTGCACACGGATCCTAGGATCCATGGTAACTATCCACGGATACCGGATCCGGATCCGGATTTGCGAATCCGGATCCAGGATCTTGGATCTGGTTAGTATTCACGGATCCTAACTGGATCCTGAAGGGGGGAGGGGGAGGAAAAACCTGTGAGATGTCCCGCTCAAGTCTGTCACACGTCCGAGAAACTCGCTCATTGAATTTTGAACAGTCATGCCCGCGCGCCGCGCTTGACATCCGCACTTGAGCGGAGCATGACCGTGCGTCCGACGTGGACCACTAGAACTTTACGCGCGAATCTGTGGTGGTCCACGTCCGACGCACGCGACCGACCCTCACATGAGGGCCAGCCTCAATGGCCATTCACCTACAGGCACAGAAGATCCAATAGCGTGGATCATCTGTGTCAGAAATCCAGAGCATGAACTACGAAGCCCATTGTGTGTGCCCCCATAACAGCACAGTAGGCCGTTATGAGAGGACTCGCGAACCCTCCTAGCACAGGGTTCGTGAGTACTCCAAGAACAGTGTGTTACGCTAGGCTCATCCCTGGGAAGGATCATGCATGCTGTGGGCATGCGTGACTCCTCCCAGGAAGGAGTCAAGCGAGCCCTCTGCAGAAATCAGTTTTATCCATGTATGTCAGGGTGGATCCGGTATACGGGAACCGCGAATCCGGGTCCCGGATCCGTGAATCCATGGATCCGCGAATCCATGGATCCGTCACCACGGATCCGGATCCAGATCTAGGATCCGTCCCGCGGATCCGGATCCATCCCAAGATCCGCGGATAGGATCCGTGTGCAGCCTTAACTGGGAGGCAACTCTGGAGTTCCCGCCCCTTCCACCGGCTGCCCCTCCGCTGCTTGGACCGCTGCAATCTGCTGCTCTGCTGCTTGTTTTGGACGCACCCATGCCAAGTAAATCTGGCCATCCTTGCACTCGCACCGCTTCAGCTGCTGCAAGTTGATGACGCGCAGCTGCTTCCCCGCATCCGCCACTTCCGACTCCTTCCCCTCACCCCGCCACAAAGTCCAGGGAAAGCAAGTTTACATTTGACAATGCTCACCTTTCTCACTTTCATAACAGATTGATGACTATGGGGAAAAACCAAGCATTACTTCATAAACAATCAGTTCGTCATGGGTTCCCTTGTCATGCACACTTGGTGTTGCCTTCTGCATTAGCCATGTTCATATGTT
>SZWC01005102.1:125308-152131 GCA_023375785.1 Penium margaritaceum | reverse complement strand
CCTCCTTCTCTTTCCCCTCTCTCTTGCCTAGCTCTCTTCCCCCTCTCTCTCTTTCTTTGCTCCTTCCCTTTCTCTCTCTTTCTCTCTCCCCCCTCTCTCTCTTTTCCCTCTCCACACTCTCTCTCTCCCCTCTCTCTTGTCACAAGCTCTCTCCCTCTCTCTCTATCCCTCCTTCTGTCTCTCCCTCTCTTTCTCTCCCCCCTCTCCTTGATCTCTATGCCCTCTTCTTCTTTTCTCTTGCTGTCTCCTCTCTCCCTTCTTTTCCCTCTTCTTTCCCCTTTCCTTCTTCCCCCCCTTCTCTCCTCTTTCACGTCCCTTTTGCCCTCTCTTGGCCCCTATCCCTTTTTTTCTCTTCCACTCCCATACCCTCCTTCCTCGAATAGCCCGTCTCTTCTCCACGTCCTTCCCTTCCTTTGTCCACCCTTTTACCCTGCTTCCTCCTCTCTCCCTCTCCCTCTGCTCCCCCTTCTTTAGTGCATGTCCTCCCTAGTGTCCTCTCTCTCATCTCCCAGCCTCAGTCTATCGGTTCTCCTCCTCTGCTCATGTTCTGCTCCTTGATCTTCAACCACTTGGGTGTGCGCGGGCTCTCGGGTTCACGTGTGTTCTCGATTCACGGGTCTTCGGATGCGCCTTGCCTTCTCTCCCGGACTTGGTCTCCACCTCTTGCTGAGCTCGTTCCATTTTTCTCTCTTTTTGTGTCTTTCTCTCTGCTCTCTCTCCCCTTCTCCCCTTCCCTCCTTGGGCTTTTTCTCCCACATCTTTGCATTTCTTGCTTTGCCCTCTTGCGCCTCGTGTGCGCCCCTCGGGCGGCTCGTGCCCACCTTCCTCTCCTTGACTTGTCACCCCCTTTCACACTCCCTTCTCTTGTCGCTGCTGTTCTTTCTTTGTGTGTGCTATGTGCATTCTTGTCTCTTGCGCATTCGTTTCCTATCTGTTCGTGTGATTGTCTTCAACCTTTTCCTCTTCCTCTTCCATCGTCCCGACCATTCCTATTCTTGCGCTTTGCCGCCTCCCACCTTGCCTCCCGCCTCTCCTGCCTTGCAATTCCCTTCTCATCTCCTCCTTGCTCTGTTGATCCCCTCTTGCTTTCCCCCTCTCTCTCGCTCCGCTTCCCCTTTTTCTTTCCGCCCTCTCCCTCCCTTCCCTCCTCCCTCTCCTCCACTTGCCCCCCCTTCTTTGTTCTTCTCCGGCTACTGTCCCCTCCTCTCTCGCCCTCTTCCCTCTCCCTCCTTCCCCATTCATCTCCACTCCTTTCTCCTCCTTGCCCTTCCCCCCACCCTCGCCTTCATCACTCCCCTCTGCCTCCTCCACTCCCTCCCCTCTCTTCCTATCTCCCTTTCTCTCACACTCTCTCCTCTTCCTCCCTCTCCCCCCTCACTCTCCCTCTTCCTCTCTCTCACCTCTCCCCCCTCTCCTCCTTTCCCTCCCCCCTCTCGCTCTCACCCGACCTCAGGTTCACCCCCTTTCTGCCCTCTCTCCATCTTGATCATCTTCCACATCGGAGTCCCTCGCGTCTACCTTTTGGCTCCTCCGGCTCCATTGTCTCCACTGCTCCATTGGCTTCATCGGCTCTGGATCCACTACACCAGAGTGTTTCCCATTCCCTCTTGGTCCCCACCCTCAGGCTCCCTGCTGCTCCTCCGCCACCACGTCATGCTGCTCTTGCCCCCTTTTGTAGTTCCCTCGGCCTCTGGGTAACCCTATTTGGTGCATCTTGGCCTGGGTCATCTGCCGCAGTCTCCTCCTCCCCCTTTCCTTGCCTCCTCTCTGTTCAGCTCCGCATCTCTTTCTTTCAACTCCTCTTGTCTTAAATATATTTCTCCTCGTTTCCCCACCCTTCCCTCCTCTTCTTCCCCTTCCTCTCTCCTTTTCTCTCTTTCTCTCTCACTCTACCTCTCTCCTCCCCCTCATGATCTCCCTCTCCCTCTTTCTCCCTTGTTCCTCCCCTTCTTGGGCTTCCCTCTTACCTTCACCATTATGAGCTCTCCTCTTTCCCTCTCACTCCTTCCGTTTTCTCCTGGCCTCTTCCTCCCCACTCTCCCTTCATCCCCCTACTCCCTCCACGCTCCCCCTTTACTCTCTACCTCCTCTTCCTCTCCCCTTGGACCTCCCTTCCCCCCTCCCATCCCCTCTCTTTATTTTGCCTCCCTCCTTCCCTTCCTCNTCTCCCTTGTTCCTCCCCTTCTTGGGCTTCCCTCTTACCTTCACCATTATGAGCTCTCCTCTTTCCCTCTCACTCCTTCCGTTTTCTCCTGGCCTCTTCCTCCCCACTCTCCCTTCATCCCCCTACTCCCTCCACGCTCCCCCTTTACTCTCTACCTCCTCTTCCTCTCCCCTTGGACCTCCCTTCCCCCCTCCCATCCCCTCTCTTTATTTTGCCTCCCTCCTTCCCTTCCTCTCTCCCCATACTCTCTTCCTCTTCATTACCTCCCACACTCTCTATCGCCTCTCCCCCCCCCTCTCCGCTCCCCTCCCTCTCTCGGTCTTTTTGCATGTCCTCTCCCCTTCCATCCCCTTGTTTCTCCTTTGCATCCCCCTCCCTTCTCCACACCTTCCGCGGTGGTTTTCCCTCTTTCTCACTCTCCGCAATCCTCTCTTTCCCTCCCTCTCATCCCTTACCCTCTCTCTCTCTCTCACTTCTCTCTACCCGCTCCCGCTCTGCTCTCTCTGTCCCCTCTCCTCCATCGGCTTCCCTATTCCATCCCTCTCCCCCTCTCTCTCTCCCTCCTCCTCTCCTCACACACTATCCCTACTTTCTCTCAGCTTTCTCTGTTCTCTCACTCCGCCCTCCGCACTTCCCCCTGCGGTTTCTTGCTTCCTTTCTCTTGTTCCATCTTCTACAACCCCTAACCACCTTTCTTCCTCATGTCCCCTTCTTTCCTCTCTACGCTGGTTCTGCTTGAACCCCTGTGATGCCCCTTCGCTCGCTCCATGCTCTCCTTCTCTTATTGCGTGTGTGCTGGGTCTATTTGTCCATCTGTCTCTTCTCCTATTCCCCGGTGCCCCCTCATCCTCCGTCTCCTCCTCCCCTCACTCCTCGAATGCACTTCTCTAAATACTCACTGGACACCATGGTTCACCCTTCCCCTCCCCTGAATTCTCACTCCTCCCATAGTCGTTCGCTCCTTGCATATTTTACCCCTCCGTCTACGGCAAACAGCATCATGGCAGATCGCGGCCTCTTTGGCGCCCTCCCTCCTACGGCTACAGCCCATGTGGGCCCCAGCAGACATCCCCTCTGGATGTATCCTCTTGGGCCTCGATTCCTCATGCCTCTGTTGATCACGGCATTGGGACAACTCCCTCGTCCTCTCCCCTTGTTCTGCTACGGCGGCCGCCGTCAACGTAGCTCTTGAAGCGCTCCATGTCTCCCCTTCACCACCACGCCACCGTCTACCCCCCCCTTGTGCTTCTTAGTTCCCTTTCTCCACGGCTATGCTTAACGCCCTCGCATTCCGTCCCATCGCTGTACCCATTACTATAATAAATCGTCCTTTTTCATGGCATAGTTGGGGCCTCACCCGGAATTTGGGGGCATCTGATCCATTTTCCGATTTCTGGAAATCCAGGTCATGGTCGAGCTCACATCCGCTCAACCACCAATGAGAGGAGGAGGAGCAGGAGCGAGCGCGCGAGCAAGCACTGGCGTGGAGTTCAAACCAGCACTAAGGCCCTGTTTTGCGCGAACCCCCACGCGACATTCCCAACACGCCACGCGGGGGTGGCTTCCCCGTCTCGACGGGTAGTGTAACGGCAATGCTACCCGCCAAGGGGTTCTTTTGACGAACAGCCCGAACAACGCACGCGGTCAACGACAGTAGCAAAAATGGTGGTTGTGACCGTGCGATGGTTGTAACACTCCGCTGGCATGCGCAACACGGTGACCGCACCCACCGCTGAGAGACAAGATCGATTGTCAATCTCGACGATCGACGACTATGGATTTCTCGCACAAGGCACTAGGTGCAAGCAAGGCACCAAGTTCAGTGTGAGAAGGGCACCAAGTACAGGAGCAAGTAGCTTGCTAGAGCAAGCTAGGAGGGCAGTAGGCTAGGGCTAGAGTAGCTGACTAAAAGGTATAAATCTTCTGTACATTGCTCATTGTCATCAACCTGTATTTTCAAGCTCAGGCTTCCACACTTCTCCAAGTCTATTTTTCCACTGCGACTATGCTCTCCACACACCAATACAAATACTTCAGAGTGAACACTCTCACATCTTGTATCAGAGCCAGAGCCACGCGTTGGGCGGAAGCGCTGCTAGAGCTCGTGAAACTTCAAGGAGTGAATGCATAGACTACGCCAGACAACGTTCAGGCTGATTAAGAGGGAGATAGCTGAACCAAACTTCGAAGCCAACGCACGAGCCAACCTCTGGAATTTTTTTTTACATTTCTCGACTGTCCACACGGCCTGCTGTGCGCACGCGGGAGACGATGGGTGACTCCCACGCACTTTGAAGGCGCCAAATTCTCATCCTGCACCGCCAAATTGCTGCCAAAATATTTTTTGATTGCTACCGAAAACTTTGCCATTTTTTTTTAGGATCTATAGTGGCCTAAACTCATCTTGAGCCATGGAGTAGTCTCTGTAGCAGATTGTAGAGCAGCTGGGAACCCTCAAGTTGGAGAATAAGCAGCTCAATCGGCAGATGGCTGACCTGCGGGACAAGAATGATGCTTGACAGGTTCGGGCGGCCCGGTCAAGGAATCCGCCGAGACCAAAGCCAAAGGCTTCTGAAGCGTTCAATCCCTCTGTCAAGGGAGCGAGCTTTCAGACCTGGTTTTTCGCGATGAACAGCTACTTTGGGGCTCTGGATCACCCTCCAGAGGACGATGTTGTGCGTGTGTCATTCGCAGTGATACTGCTACACGGAACAGCATTGGAGTGGTAGAGGCAGCTGAATATGCTGGCCACTGGAGGTGGAGGTGGGATCACACCTATGCAACATGTCGTGTTGTGGTAGCCAGGTGCGGGGCAAACTGAAGCTCGCGTGCCGACGACATGGAGAAATTTGAGCAAGCGATCAGAGATCAATTTGAACTCTAAAATGCCACCATGGTTGCACGTAACAAGCTGAAGTAGCTAAAGAAGATAGGCTCGGTGCAGGAGTACACACGCCGTTTCTTTGCGTTGTGCTCGCAGATCGACCACATGAGCGAGCCAGAGATGGCAAACAAATACCACGACGACGTGAAGGCATAAATTCAGCACACGCTAAAACTCAGTGGAATCACAAAGTTCCAGGCCATGGTGGCCAGTGCTAAGCGCGTTGACGCGCTACGCTACCATTGAGGGGGTTTCCATGAAAAACTGGGAAACTTTTCTATGTTGAACACATTATCAACAAACCGACCCCATGGAGATCGACGTAGTGCAAGGAGGCCAACAACAAAGCTAGCCACGTGGTGGAAACTATTGGATCTACGAGAAGCCTTGGCACCACAAGAAGGACTAAAAAAAGAAACAGAGAGGAACTGGCAACCAGCAGTGAGAGACGGGTGGCCAAGTACTGGGAAAACGTCATCGGCATCAGCTAACACAAGCCCCAAAAGTCCTTTGACAACTAGGGAGCTGCCAAGTGAATTCTTACAGAGCTAAGGAAGCGAGAGCAATCTGATGATCCTCTTGAAAGCCAAAACATTATCGGCTGTTTATTCACACGGCGAGGGGCGCCGGACTCGTCGGCAGATCAAAGCATTACTGGATTGCGGCGCGTCACACTCATTCTTCAGCAACGAGCTTGCAAAGAGGTTGGGGCTTGCACGGCTACCTGGGAAGTCAACTACGACCAAGTTGGTGCAAGAGGAGTTGGAGTGTGGATTGCCTCTGATGCCTCTGAGGATCTGTTTGGGCAAGCCATTGTGCAATGAGAACTTTTGCACGCGCCCGATGGACACCTACGACGCCATTTTGGGACGTGACTGGCTCCACCGGTGGAATCGTGCTGTGGATTCGGTGCGCAGCCAGGTGAAAGTGAAGAAATGCGTGGAGCAAATTGTTTTGCCGTTTTTGGTATAACAGGACTACAAGGCAGGCAAGGTTCCACAATTGAGTTACGTGTAGCTGAAGTGTTGTCAGCGCAAGGGGGACCAAGTGTACCTTGTGTGGGTGTGGAAACAGGCAGCGGCTAAAGAGGTGGAAGTGCTGGAAGTAGAGGCAAAGCAACAAAAGGGCGAGCGGCAGAAACCACCTACAACAGAGCTGTCAAAAGGCATCAAGGGAGTGTTAGTTAGTTAGTGTGACGTGTTTCGTACCAAGCAGCGAGAGGGTTTGCCATCGAAGCGGGACATCAACCATAAGAATGCTTTGGTTCCAGGAGCAACTCCAACGTTATAGGCTTTTCATCGCATGAGCAATAATGAGCTGAAGAAGCAGTTGGAGGAGCTGACGGAGCAAGGGTTCATCACACCGTCTGTGTCATCCTACGCTGCACCGATCCTCTTTGTGAGGAAAACGACGGGGGAGCTGCGGATGTATGTGGACTATCGCGCATTGAACAATGTAATGATCAAGAAACAATACCCGTTCCCAAGGGTGGAGGAGCTGTTTGACCAGCTGAGGGGAGCGCAATACTTTAGCAAGATTGACTTGCGCTCGAGGTACCATCAGATCCGGAGTGCGGAGCAGGATGTGGAAAAGACGGCGTTTGAGACACGGTACGGCCATTTCGAGTACCTCGTGATTCCGTTTGGGTTCACTGATGCTCCTGCAACTTTCATGAGCCTCATGAACACGATCTTCCACCCTCACTTGGACCAGTTCACGGTGGTGTTCCTTGATGACATCCTCATGTACTCTCGAACGCGCGAAGGGCATGAGCAACATCTTCGACAGGTGCTGGAAATTCTTCGAAAAGAGAAGCTGTTTGCGATGCTCTCCAAGTAAGAGTTCAAGAAGCGAGAGGCGGAGTTCCTTGGACACAACATGAGCGGCAAGGGCCTCCGCATGGACCCAAAGAAGGTGGAAGTAGAGAAACAGTGGCCGAACCTTAAGCGCATTTGTGACATCCAGGTCTTCCTTGGGTGTGTCAACTACTACCAGAAATTCATCCTGGGGTACGCAGAGAAGGGTGCGCCGCTAACCCGGCTTCTAAGCAAGGATCATCCGTGGGAATGGGGCGATCAAGAGCAAAAGAGCTTTGAGGAGCTCAAGCCTACAATGTGTAACACTCCGGTTTTGTTGCATGTGTATTCATCCAAAGAGTACGTCATGGCGATGGACGCAAGTGACTATGCCATTGGGGCAGTGCTGATGTAGGATCACGGAAAGGGGCCACAACCGATTGCGTATGCATCTCGCAAGTTGTGAGGGGCGAGCTGAAATACACAATCCATTAGAAGGAGATGTTGGCGCTGATCCATGCATTCAAGCAATGGAGGTGCTACCCCGAGTCCCGACACAGCGTGGTCTTCTAGATCACTTTGCTCTTAAGTATCATAAACGCAGCCAAATCTTAGTTTTCGACAGACTCGCTGGGTGGAGTTCTTGGAAGGGAGTTTTGACTACGAGATCCAATACAAGCCTAGGAAGGTGAACCCGGCTGATCCTCTGTCGCGGGGGCCGGATATGAGCCTTAATGCCATCTCAGTGCTGATTGGATCTCCAGTCATGCATAGCCTATTCAAGCACGGCTATGGCGTGGACAGTGAGTTCATAGGTGGTGCGTAGAAAGAGGTCACATGGGATGTAGTATATTGGCAAAGGGGGCAAGAGCAGACGGTTGTTCTGCCAAACTATGCGCCATTGAAGTAGTTGTTGCTGGAAGAGGCGCATGACACCCTTTACTCGGGTCACTTCAGCTTTGAGAAGACTCAAAGCCTTGGCACGCCAATACCGGTGGTCGTCAATGGCAACTGATTGTAAGGGATTCGTGAGTAGGTGCGATGTGTGCCAACGCATTGAGGCACAAAGAAATAAGCCACCAGGGGAGCTACAACCATTGCTTGCACACGAGGAGCCATGGAGAGACATCTAGCTTGACTTCATTTGCGGATTTCGTGTGACGCAGTAGGGCAAAAGCACGGTGCTGGTGGCTGTGGACCAGTTTTGCACGATGGCACATTTCATTGCATGTCCCAAGAGTATCACAGTTGCTGGGAGAGCTCAACTCCTCCTCAGTCATGTGATCAAGTTGCATGGAGTGCCGCAGTCGGTGGTCTTAGATCACGATCCATGCTTCACTTTGCAATTCTAGAGAGATCTCATGGAGAAGCTAAGCACGCGGGTGCAACTGACCACGGCATACCAGCCACATGGTGATGGATAGATGGAGCGCACGCACCAGACTTTGGAGCAACTGCTACAGAGCATGGTCCCACCGGATGGAGAGGGTTGGGAGGAGCACCTCAGAGTGGCAGAGTTCGCCTATACCTCAACAGTGTCAGCATCAACAGGAAAGTCACATTTTGAGGTGGTCTATGGCCACCAACCACTAAGCCCACCTGCCCTTGCTACGGCAACATCTCTTCCGGCTATGCAACAGATTGCTAAAGGGTTTGCCACCACTTGGGACGTGGTGCGGCAATGGCTGTTGAAGGCCTAGAAGAAGCACAAGCAGAAGGCTGATAAGCATCGCTCTACGGAGGAGTTCCAAGTGGGAGATTAAGTGATGCTGAACTTCGCTAGCCTCCAGTTGATGGGATTTGGGAGTCCCAAGTTAAAACCGCGATGGGTGGGTCCGTTCCGCATTCTTGAGAAGCGGTCGGCCGTTACATTCAAGCTGGAAATGCCAGGTTACTACACCATCCATCCGGTGTTCCACATCTCCCTGCTTCGTGCCTACTGCGACCCCAACACATTCTTCTAGGGTCACGGGACAGCTCCACCTCCTACTGTCCAGGTTGAAGGAAGTGATGAATTTGAGGTGGAGAATATTCTGGCCGACCGCTGGAAGGGACGACGACGTGAGCTTCTGGTAAAATGGAAGAGGTATCCGGCGGAGCACAACTCTTGGGAGCCAGAGGCCAACTTCCACGTTGGGGGTACCAAGACTGTTTTCCAAGAGTACCTCAGGCGCGCCGGGAGGTCACGCCTTTGACGGGGGGGGTGAATGTAATAAGGCGTCTTATTTTTCTGGCATACTTGGTGTCTCACCCGGGATTTGGGGGCATCTAGTCCATTTTCTGATTTTTGGAAATCCAGGTTGCAGTCGAGCTCACCTCCGCTCGACCACCGATGCGAGGAGGAGGAGGACAAGCAAGCACGCGAGTGAGCGATGGCGTGGAGTTCACACCGATGCTAAGGCCCTTTTTCATGCGAGCCCCCATGAGGCGTTCCAAACACGCCATGCGGGGGTGGCTTTCCCCTCTTGACACGTAGCGCAACGGCGACGCTACCCGCCGAGGTGTTTTTTTTACGGACGGCCATGACAACGCACGCGGTCATCAATGGTAGCAAAAACGGTGGTTACCTCCGCGCGACGGTTGCAACACTCTGGTGGCGTGCGCAACACTGTGACCACACCCACCGCCAGGAGACAAGATCGACCGTCGATCTCGACAATTGACGTCCAGGGATTTCTCGCACAAGGCACTAGGTGCAAGCAAGGCACCGAGTTCAGATTCAAGAAGGGCACCAAGTACAGGAGCAAGTAGCTTGCTAGAGCAAGCTAGGACTGTAGTAGGCTGGGGCTAGAGTAGCAGGCGAGAGAGTATAAATACCCTGTACATTGCTCATAGCCATCAACCTGTGTTTTCTCACTCTGGCTTCCAGACTTATCCAAGTCTATTCTTCCGCTGTGACTATGCTCTCCACACACCAGGACTAATTCTTCATAGAGCACAGTCTCACACATGGCGATCCGCCCATCCACCTTGTTGCCACGATTGATCCTAACGGTCCCAACTTTGACACTTCTTGTGACCTTGTGCGCACTATCGTCACCTCGGGAGGTGGCATCGCTCTAAGCAGTGATGTCGCCCCTAATGGTGTCCTCGCTGCTAGCTGTAGTATTTCCCTTGGTGGTGCCGTCGTGGCAAACAATGTTGTCTCCGTTTGTGGTGCCTTCGCTCCCAATAGAGTTGTTGCCCATGGCGGCGCTGTCGCCTAGTGCTGACATTGCCCCCGGTAATACTATTGCCTTGGCTGTTGTTGTAGCCTATGGCCTTGTCATTGCCCCTCCCGGTGCCATCGTTGTAGGAAGTGCTCTTTGTACTGTTAGTGTCGTCCCACCGGGTGGCGCTTTGCTCGTTGGTGGCACCGCCCCGGCTGGCGCTGTCCCCCCGGACGGTGGCACTGTCCCTGTTTGCGCCCCTCCCCTTGGTGACCCGGTCACTACACTTGCCCCCAACGAGGCTTGCCTCAATTCCATGACCCTTTCGGTTGCTCAACTCGCTCGCTTTGGTCTCCACCCTTGTCCAACTACATCACCACTTCTGACTGCTGCCCCCAGACACATCACGAGCATCTCGTTCAATGATTGGTCCCCACACTTTGTGTTTTGGGCCCACATGCACGGCCTCTGGGAGCACTATGACCCCACTCCCTCCCTTCCCCTCACTCATCCTGATCACAATGCTATTGCTTTCCAACCCCTCTACTCTGCTACCCCTTTTGTTGCCCTTTGCTAGCTTGAGCAGTTTGCACCCACCGCCACTCTCCCCGCTCCTCCTTCCAAGGGATGGACTGCATTTTGCTGTGCTTCCTCTCTCCTCGCTAGTCTTTGGGCTCTTTGTCGCCGCCTTGACGAGTCCTTGGGTGCCTACCTGGGGCGCGCAGAGCTCCTCTAGAGCGAGCTTCTCTCTACAGGTGTCTTCTTGATAGATCACGCCTTTGTCACTTCCGTCGTCGCTGCTCTTGGGCCTTTCTTCTCCGGCACTCTTAATTCCATTCCCCTCGCCCTTACCCTGCAAGTCGCGTACGAGACTCTTGGCGCCATGTAGCCGGTTCTCTTGGAGGGGCTCCGCTCCTTCTAGGCAGTCATCCAACCTACTGTCCCTCCTATTGAGCATGTCTTGACAGACATATAGCTCGGCCTCCTCCCCCCTCCAGTGGTTCATGCCCTTGCTGTTTGTGCTCCAACTGGTGGAGGTGGCGGTGGTGGCGGTGGCGATGCTTGCACGCCCACGTGTTGGAACTGGAAGGTTGTGGGTCATTCTCACGATGCGTGCTTGCATCTCCCAGGCCCTGATCTTTGTGATTTCATTGCGCTTCAACGAGCCCTCCTCCGTGGTCAAACTTATGTTACCCCTGGCATCCCTCCACATGTTGCGGTCCTTGGCGCTCCTCCGCTTGCTACCTCCGTCCATCCACCACCAGCACCTTCGGCACCCCTTCCCCTTATAGAGGATGCGATCATCGCTCTCATCCGCCGCGTCTTCCCCGAGGGTGTGCTTGGAGGCCCACAGCCTTCTAGTATGTCTCCTTTGTTTGATCTCCTTGCTGCCCCCAACTCTTGTCCCACTTCTCGTAGTGTCCTCTTGCCAGACCTCTGTCCATTGCCCCTCTCCCCATGCATGACTGCGTATTGCCTCCTCTCCGACACCGAACGTTTCGTGGCTCCGTCTTGGGTGGTTAATGGTGTCCCGACCGACCACATGTGTCCCATTCGGGAGCTGTTCACAGAGTTCAATCCAGTCTCTATGATTGCTTCACTATACACTGATCATATCTCCCCCTTCCCGTGCTCGGTGTGGGCACCATTTGCCTCACCTTTTCGGCCAGCCCCCTCACCTTGTCCTTTGTTCTCTATGTCCCGGCTCTTGTTTGATCTGACTCTCAATGAATATGGTTTTTCCACCACTTATGCCCTCGTTCTTGTTAAAGTCAGTGATTGCACCAGTGGTCGCATCATCCACAGTGGTCATCGCCCCTTTGGCGAGGGCTTGTACTAGGTTCCTGGCCCGTATTCCATTTCTGCATTTGCGACGGGTGCTGTTGCGCTTGTCGCTCTCTCTCATTTGGCTCACTCGCACCTTCTTCATCGTCGACTTTGCTATCTACTCTCCCTTGCTGTGGCCTCCCTCCTCCATGCCCTCCCCGCCAATGGCCTGTCCGAACCCTTATTCTGGGCCCCTTGTACTACCGATTGCACCTTTTGTGCTGTTGAGAAGATGCATCGCCTTCCTTTTCCCTTCCCCCATCACGTACATCTGCTCGTCTTAAGCTCGTGCATGCTGACATCCTTGGTCCTCTCCATAATGAGTCTGTCGATGAGCATGGGACGTATATCCACACCCTGATCGACAACTATTCTTGTGACACATGGGTGTTTTTTCTTCGGGTAAAGAGCGATTTTGCCCAAACCATCAAGTTGTGGTACGCATCTACATAGAGATAGAGATGTCACTTGTTACTGGGCTTTCGGTTTGAACGCGGTGGCAAGTTCTTTAATGGCACATCATCGTTCTTTGACCAAGAGGGTGTGGTTCAAGAGATCTCTTCTCCCCATTCTCCGCAGCTACTAGGATTGCTTAGTGCTAGAACCGTACACTCATTGCAACTGTTCTTTGGTCATCGTGCTGACCATAGTCAGGTTGTGGTTTGGGGCACCACGGCCACTTTCTACCTTGCTCCCCTTTCTCGATCTGGTAAGCTTGTTTGGCCTGGCCGTCACCACATCACCCTTGAGATTGTGCCTCATTTTCATCCACACAGTTTCAGGGACTAGGTTGCCCATTAACTCATCGAGTTCTGTCATGCTCGCTTTTTATAGCAGCTGACTTATGGTGCCTTCCGTGCCAATTGTTGTCTCCCTCCCCCGACCTTCGCCATGGCCTACACCTCCTAAGACTTAGTAGATGTTGGTGCCCCTTCTCCTTCTTCACCTTCCTTAGTCACCCCCCTCCCCCTTGCATGCTCGGCCTTCAGCGACCCCTACTCCTGTCGTTTCTCTAGTGCCTCCATCGGCCGCCCGCCGCCGCCCTCTCACCCCCCTCCCCATTTGCGCTTGTCCCCACCTCCACAAGGGGGCCTCTTCTCGCGTCTGTCTGCTCTCCTCTCCCCCATAGTCCTTTTCCCTTGACCTCCCCTCCCGTCCAACCTCCCCCCTCTCTACCTGCTCTGTACCCCCCACTTCCATCTCCTCCCCAGCCTTCCTTAGCGCCTCGCACCGGCATGACGGTTTGCTGTCTGTCTCTCCCCTCCCTCCCCTCCTAGGCTACACGCTTCCCCCGTGCAACTTCTCCCACTCGCTGTGCAAATCCTATTCTCCTCTCCATTGTTGTTGTCCCAAAGGAACTGCCTTCACATGTGTCCTCTCCATCGCTCTCATGGGCAATCTTGTCCCCGTCGCGGTGACATTGTCTTTACTATCCTCACCCCTTGCTCCCTCCTCTGCCCACCCCTCGCCCCTCACTATTCTTATTGACGTCCTTTCTTGTGAGACCCTTTTGCCCCTTCCTCCTCCCTCTCGGTCCCCTTCAACGCCCGCTTCCCTCCCTTAACCATCTCCTCCTCTGGTAGTCTCCTTCCATCCGCCTGTCCCCAGTCCGTCTTCTCTTCCCGACGTTTCCCCTTACCCCCACTCGTGGATGCACAGACATGCTACCTGGGCTCGTACTTACGTCCCTCCACATTTTCCTTTTTCCCCTCGTGCACTTCTTCCTACTGCACCTGTGCCCGCCTCTCCGCTATCTCCTTCTGTCGTAGACACCCCTCCTCCCTCCTCACCTGTTTCTTCTTACACGTGCTCTCGCACCGCTTGCACTCTTAGGTGTACCTCTATCCCCCTACCTTCCTCCTTGTCCCTTGTATCTTTCTTGTCACTAGTTCCTATGTTGTCCCCTCCCTCTCCCTTCCGGGTCACTCTTATGCCTCTCCTCGTCCCTCCATTCCCTTACCTTCCTCCTCCTCCCCTTGCTTTCCCATTTCCTCTTGTTGTCATGTTGTTACCCATTTCTCCCCCACTCGCTTCTTCTGCTCTTCCAACTGCCTCCTTGTCTTTCGCCCCTTTGCCTTCCTCTCCACCAGTCCCTCCCCCCTTCCCCCCCTCTCCGGCACTTTCTGATCTTCTCCTTCCCTCCTCACCTCTTCCCTCCTCCACTGTGGTGCTCCCTCCCTCTTTCCCTCTTTCGTCTTACACCTTGTCTCTGGGTCATGCCTATGGTCGCCACTTCTTTTATCTCAAGTTTTGCTTTGCGCTCGATGCCTCCATTGACCATCGCTAAGTCGGCGCACCAACTTCTGTTGCACGTGCATTCACAGTCACATCTATCCCGCCCGTTTCCTCCTCTCCCTCTTCCCTTGATGAGTCCAATCCCCTCACCCTCGCCAACATCCTTGCTTGTCTGGAAGATACTGCCTGGCACGCGACCTGTGTTGCAGGGCTTGAAGCCTTGGTTAAGCATGGTTTGCTCAAGCTCCCGGACCTTTCTCCCTCTTGCATGGCTATCAAGGCCAAGTGGGTTTTATGCAAATTTCACGGCATCAGTTCCTCTCGACCGGTATAAGGCTCGCCTTGTCGCCAAGGGCTACTCCCAGGTTCCCAGCGTAAACTTCTCAGACACCTACGCCGCTGTTGGTGGCTTTACAACGATTCGCGTCGTCATCAGTGGGTGCTTCACCAGATAAACGCATTTCTCTACGGTCGTCTTGAGAAGGATCTTTACATGGTCCAGCCTCAGGCTTCTACGATGGTACTGGGCAAGTCTACCGACTCCGTTGCGCGCTCTACAATCTCCGTCAGGCCCCTCATTGTTGGAAGAAGGAGCTCTAGTCCACCATTGTCCGTTGCAGTTTCCGCCCTGTCCACTCCGACCCCTCCCTCCTTGTTGGTAGCACAACACTCGTGCCCACCTTCATTCTAGTGTATGTGGATGACCTCCTCATCACTTCTCCTTCCTCCTCCGCAATCTCCAAGGCAAGGGGTCTCCTCTCCTTGGCGTACCACATGAAGGATCTAGGCCTTGTGGTATGTTCTTAAGGATGCAGCTTGAGCGCCTTCCTGGCTATATGTTGGTCCATCAGGGGCGCTATGTCTAGACTCTTACAGATCGCTTCGCGTCTGTTGTCAACCTCTCTTGCCCTCTCTGTGCTACCTCCTCACCCATGCCACCAGGTACTCGGCTCGCCCTTCGTGTGGCCCACGACGCGGAGTCAGTTGGCGGGCTCACATATTGCACTCTCACCACTCGCCCAGACATCGCCTGTGCGGTGAATGTCCTGGCCCAGTATGCCCGCGAGCCTCGCACGGCCCACCTCCAAGCGGCCGAATACGTCCTTCACTACGTCCTTAGGTCTTCACGTGCAGTCCTTGTCTTCTAGGCCGAGTCGGGCATGCCTCTTTTGGTAAGCTATGCGGACAATGACTATGCTCACAATTTGAACGCTCTCAAATGTAACGGCTTTGTCTTCCTCCTCGGCCATGCTACCATCTCCTTGAACATTGAGAATCAGGGTTGTGTCACTTCTAGCATTAGGGAGGCCAAGTACATGGCCTTGGATGGTGCTGCAGCCAAGGCGGTGTGGCTTCGTTGCTTTCTTGGCGAGGTTTGTCTCCCAACCCAGGCTATACCTCTCCACATAGACAGTGAGAGTGGGTTGGCTATTACTAGGAACAATGGTGCGCTTCATCGTCGCACCAAGCACATCAATGTTGAGCACCATCACATGCACGACGTTGTTGCGGAAGGCAATTTCTCTCTACGGTTCATCTCTGTCGAGTTTGAGCTTGCAAACTTCTTCACGAAGGCTCTCCACCAGCCTCCCTTCACATCAAGTGTCACCTTTGTTGCCCTTCGGACCCTCCCCCCGCTGGACAGAGACTTCCTATTCATTCCCTTTTTTTCCATATCCCCACTGGCCCCTTGCATTGTTTGATCCTGAGCTCACGATCCCTTTTTTCTATGTTGCATCGGTGCCCCTTCACGAGCTCTGCGCTTCTTACCTCCATGTGCGCATCTCTTGCTGTTCCTTTCACATCCGATATGCTCCGTTGCTAGCATACTGTCTCCCATCCTTCTCCACCCATTCTCCTTCCCGTCTCTTCTCTTTGCCCCTTCCCCCCTCTGGTGTCTCGTTGGTTCCTCCATTGCCGTGTGCCCTGGCGGTGGGTTGCAGGTCCTTTATCCTCTCCTTTGGCAATCTCCCTATCCTTGCTGACCACTTCAGGAGTGCCGCTCGTTGCCGCGTGGTGCTCTTGGCAAAATGTGTTGGCAGGGTGCTTTTGACCGGTTGCTTCTGGATGGGTTCTCCTAGCGGGCTGATTTAGCCGTGTGCTTCTGTTGGGGTGCATATGGAGACGACGCTTTCTAAAAGGGTGCTGCTGGTGGACGCACCCTTCTAGAGAAGCACTAGAGAAGCACTCCACCAAAGGCACTCGCCTTTGGTGGAGTGGACGTGAAGGGTGCTATTTGTGGCATGCTTCTGGTGGAGTGCTTCTGGTAGGGTGCCTCTGAATGGGCGCTTTTAGCTAGGTGTTCCGGTCGCGTCCTTCTGGCTAGGTGCTTTGGCTGTGCGCTTTTGGAGGTGTTCTCCTGAAAGGATGCCTGAACCGGCATCATGTATTGCCATCTTTGTAGCAAAATTCTCCGGATTGCTACTATTCGTCTCTACGATCCTTCTAGTGGCCCTGCCAACGACTTTTGGTGTTCCTTGGTGGCTTCTAGTGTGATGTTCAAACTATCCAGTCCTGGCATCCACCCCCTTGCTTGCGCATCCGACTCCTTTCTTGTTTTATTTCCTTACGGGATGTACGTCTCAATGTGTTACTACCTCTCGGGTTGCGCTTAACATTTACTCGCACGACCTGCCTGCACTGTGCGTGGTTTGCCACACTCTGGGGCAAACCACAAGCTCAGGAGCAAAAGACACCATATGGGTCACGCTCGCTCTCTCCTTTTGCTCATTCTTTCCAAAAACCATTCCATTCTCTCGCATCGATCTCCTCTCACGACTAAGTCTCCCCACCTCAATCCCCCCTCATAGCTCTCGAGAGCTCTCCCCCTCACAGCTCTCAAGAGCTCTCCCCCTCACATCTGTTGAGAGCCTTCTCCCCCTCATAGCCAAGAGTGACAACTGGCCTTGCTGCTAACTCCCTTGGCACTCCCCCTCATAGGAGTCGAGAGCCACCTGACTCAGCCCGCCACCCGTCCCCAACTCTCTCCTCCATCTTTCCCCTAGTTTTGCCCTATTTTACAAGAACCAATTTTGATTCCAACCCCACCTTCTTTCCCTTAACAAGTGCATGTCTTCTTCAATTGAGAAAAAAACCTTTCATTCCTCTCTCATTCATTGTGCTACATTTCACATATCGATGAAGTTTTTTTGGAGTGCATTAGAAAAGAAAAATGAGTTATGGTTAGTCACCCCTCTTATATACACTGCATGACCTATGTATACTAATCCTCCATTATCTTTGCTTCTTGGAAGTTTGCTTATATGTATACACGAAATACATCGCTAGTTTACTAGTAAACAAATGTATTTTCATTTTCACAGAAAATCATAATAATTCATTGTGAATTATAATTCATTATTCTTTGTTAAATGAAAGATATATTCAATGATTTCATTATCACCTAGTTTTGTCCTATGAATGTTTTAAGGGTATCTTAGTCCTACATAGTATTTCATCAAGATCCAGAGATGGAATAGAGTTCAGTCTTTGTAGGCAAACAGGACATGCGGTTAATTTTCTGAATGTTCATTAGTGCCGCGAGCGTAATTCGCTCGAATTCCATTGTCTCCCTCCCCCCAATTACCGGGAGTGTATTAGGGGAGTATATTGGGGGATGTATCTTGCATATGCTAAAAAGTTTTGCACAAGTGTATTTGTGCATTTGTGTACAAAATACACCACCTTCCGGATACACTACCTTGTAGACCCTCCCAATACACTTCAACTTTGGGGGGGGGGGTGGGGGGGGACAAGTTGGCCCCACCCCCCCTCCTAAACACTGTGAAGTGTATCTGGCAAGTGTATTGGGAAGTTTAGAGGATATACAACAAAATGACTACACAAGTTTATGCCTTTATAAGTACATGACAGTAGATGTGGAGCGTCAATCTGGGTGTATTCACAGTATTCAGAAGAGAAAAATGTAACAATTGGCTTCTGCGCGTCATTCGCTATGGGTACTTTGCAAGCGATGTCATGGCACTTCGATGGGTAGTCCCTCCCCCCCCCACCCCCAGACACTGCGAGTGTATTGGGGGTATATCTTGCATACACTGAAAAATGTACACATGTGTATTTGTACACTTGTGTACAAAATCGACCCCCCCTAGATACACTACCCAATACACCCCCCCAATACACTTTGACTTTAGGGGCGGGGAGAGTTGGCCCCACCCCTCCCCCTAAAGATTGTGAAGTGTATGTGGAGAGTCTATTGAGAAGTGTAGTGGATAGACAACAAAAAAAATACAGAAGTGTATTCTTGTTTAAGTACATGACAGTAGATGCAGAGCGTCGATCAAGGTGTATTCATGGTATTCAGAGGAGTAAAAAGAAACAACTGGCTTATGCGCATCATTCACTATGGGTACCTTGCAAGGGATGGAACGGCATCCCAATGTGTATTCCTTCACCCCCCTCCCCAAGACACCGCGATTGCATTGGGGATGTGTATTGGGGGGTACATCTTGCATACGCTAAAGAATGTACACAAGTGTATTTGTACACTTGTGTAGAAGATCAACCCCCCTCCACATACACTATCCAATACACCCCCCCAATACACTTCGACTTCGGTGCGAGGGGGGGACGTGTTGGCCTCACCCCCCACCCCCTAAACAGTATGAAGTGTACCTGGAAAGTGTATTGGGAAGTGTAGCGCATAGACGACAAAAAATCTCACAAATGTATTCTCTCATAAGTACATCAAAGAAGATGCCGAGCGTCGATCTGGGTATATTCACGGAATTTAGAAGAGCAAAAAACAACTAGCTTATGTGCATCATTCACTATAGGTAATTTGCGAGCGATGGAACGGCACCCCAATGGGTCCCGCCCCCCCAAGACACCGTGAGTATAATGGGGAAGTGTATTGGGGGGTGTATCTTGCATACGCTAAAACGTTTACACAAGTGTGTTTGTACACTTGTGTTAAAATTTTACCCCCCCTCTCGATACACTGCACAAAACACTCCCCCAATACACTTCCACTTAGGGGGGAGGGGGGAGACGTGTTCACCCCACCCCCTAAAAACCATGAAGTGTATCTAGCGAGTGTATCAGTAAGTGTAGCGGATAGATAACCAAAAGAATACACAAGTGTTTTCTTTTGTAAAGACATGAAATTAGATATGGAGTGTTGATGTGGATATCTTGATGGAATTCAGAAAAGCAAAAAGTAACTACTTGTTTACGCGCATCATAAACCATTGCAAACTTTTCAAGCTATGAAACGGCACCCCCAATAGTAGTACCCCCCCTCCCAAGTCTTGTCGAGTGTATTGGAGAAGTGTATTGGGGGGTGTATCTCGCATGCACTCAAAATTGTACGCAAGTGTATTTGTACATTTGTGTACTAAGTCGACCCCCCTCCAGATACACTACCCAATGTATCCCCCTGATACAATCCTAGATAGGACGGGGGGAGGGAGGGACTTCATGCTTGACCATCTTACCTTTCGCTTGCGCATAAGGTTACCCATTTGGATGAAGATTTCTGCAACAGGCATCAACAGAACCGAGGACATGTATGTGTCTGTCTTTATATTATAGACATAACATAACATTTAAGAAAGTATAAAGGTAGGTCAATTTGTAAAAAAATGTTTAATTGAATTGAACAGATATCCTAGGATCTGTACTAAAACAAAGTTTTAAGAAAATCCAGTTCTCAAGAATGTTTCGTGAAATTTTTGTAGTCATGTACATAGAGGTTATAGTGTACATGGTTGTAGCAAGCAATTTCTAGGAAAAATTGTCAACTGTCTAGGTTGTTTTTTTGAAGGATCCTCACCATATGTTTCAATTTTGTACACTCATTATCAAGTGTCTAGATTTGGGGTGATTGGACATATATGAGAAAAACATACATGAGCCAAAAGCATCAATTGTTTTTTATTTCTCCTTGCATAAATGGCCTCTTGAAAAACAAGATTGCAAACTTTGCCTACGTGAACAAACAACGTGGTGCTTAAGAGTAATGATGACATCACTTTTGACAATTTCACTCATCTAGGTTTATCCACAGTGTGCCCACAATGTTACTTCTATTCATCCTTTTGTTTGAAATGCTTTTCTATAATTATTCCCAATCCAGTAACCTTCATTTCCAATTCCAAATCTTTCAAGCATGCAATGATAGACTCAATTGAATGCATTGGACCCTAAATCAAGGGTTACCCTTGTTGGCTCTCTTTATTTCCTCATTACCTATCTCCTCTGAATGCTTATGCTCAAGGAATCTTCTTTTGCTTATAGTGTGTGGTACAATCATGACATCATCAACAAAAAAATTGATAGATTTGTCAAGGAAAACAATAGATAATGTTTTGTATGAATTTTTGTTTCACTCTTTGTGCCATTATTGAATGGAGGTATAGATTGATGCACCTACATGACATTTAGAGCATCCACTTTACAATGGCACCGGTGGGATTTCTTGACTGTGGATGGAATTCTATGTTATATGCACCTTGAATTACACTTAGGTATGCCATAAGAACCCATAGGTTCCTCTCGCCCGTAAAACAATGCCATTTGAGCTATTGTGTGGGGTACCGTGGTCGAGTTTTGGTTAATCACTTCAAATTCACACAATTGCCGATTCGTGTAACAAAATTTGTATTCATGCATGGAAATAGTTTTCACCAAACATTGACATCAATACATGTTAGCAAAGCACTGATGTGCTTTCCTTGTGTAGAGAGGAAAATACAATGGGCTCTATATGGTGTTTTAGGGGTTTTTGTAAAGCTACATGTTCACAAGTTTGCTTTTGTTTTCTATGCACTTGTTGAAACAAACATTTTCATGTAAGGAAGTTTTTTATTGACGTCGCGACCATGAAAGAACATGACCTTCCGCCCCGTCTGCCAAGCTTGACCCAGTCTGCAAATCTTATGTCCCATTGAAAGGTGGAGCTTAATCTCACATACACGGATTTTGAGATCTGGTTATTCACTGCATCATTGAGACACTTCTTGCAATTGGACGCCTTGAAATAAATTTCCTTTGGATTGAATTCTTCCCCCTCCAACCTTGCTACCATTTACACCAAAAACAACGTTTTTTGTCACAAATTAGCTTTTGATTTCCATTCCCTTAGTGCAAGCCTCTTCGCAGCTCCCCTAATCAGTCCTTTTTGTCAATGAGCATGCTTTGACAATGTCATTCTCCTTTCTTGTATTTCCTCCACTCCCTAATTTGACACCATTGCTTTGACCCATTGTTATCCCCCCTTCTTTGTTTTCTCCCTCATCACATGAACCCTCCCCTCTTCTCTTCCTTAATAGATTTCATACATCATTCCCTTCACCTCCATAGTTACTCGCACTTAAAACTCCTATGAACACGTTGTCATTGCCCACCCTCTAGTTCTATTCTTCTCTCTCTCTCTCTCTCTCTCTCTCTCTCTCTCTCTCTCTCTCTCTCTCTCTCTCTCTCTCTCTCTTAGAATCCTTTGTCCATATACCCTAATGCTGCATGAATTCCCTTTTTTCTCTCACCCCATACCCTTTCTCTAAACTTGCAGCCCCATGCATATTTTTGTAAGTTTCCCTTGCATGAGTTCTTGGTTAAAGAGATATGCTTCGTTCTTCTCAATGTTTTTAGGTTTTTCAACATGGTTTAAGCTGAAATCGAACTCTAGTCCCCCACAAAGCTACTTCTTCTAAAACCTCTTGGTCCATTTCACGCCATCAAATATAGGAATTTGCTTTGTTTGTAAACACAAATTTGTCTCGGGATGGGTTGAACATGTTGCCTTCATCATGTTTTTACCATCCTTTTCTTGTTGTGTGAACCATTATCCAAGGATCTAAAGTACAAAGGATAACATACTTGAAAGAGGGGTCATCTTTTTCTTAGGTAAATACAGCCTTCTTCCCGTCTGCCTTATCCTCTCATGCATTGAAAAAGATGGTTGGTTCTCAAATACGTGTAAAATTTCACCAAAAGCGCTTTCCTTTGATGTTGCATCTTCTTGTATGTTCTTTCTTAGACTCTTAAGATAGGGGTTGCATAGCTTGTCATGGCCCAAAAATGTATGGATCTTTGTTATTTCTTAAGTGTTTGGCATAGGTGACATGCGTCTTCAAGGCTTCACTCATGAGGTGGCATGTGGTTACATGGCACGATGCAGTTCCCCTTCCATTGTTTACTTTAGTTTTTTAAGATGTTTTCCGTTTAATGGCAAATTTGAGGGTGTGTGAAGTAAGAAAATCCAGGTTTTCCTCCTGATGTTTTTGGCCTTGATGTTAGTGTAACAAAATTAGATTTTCTTTATTGAGTCATTACTTCGATACTCTGCTGAAGGAAGATGGGCAATTTGATGCCTTCTGCGTTTGGTGGGTCATGGTACGCTAGGAAAGGACAAGATCCTTTGAAGGCATGGATTTAGGAATAAAGAGCATTGGCTTAATTGTTCCTTGTGGGTAGACATTTCTTTACTTGAATTATGTGGTAACATAGATGGAAAAAGAATACAAGAATGGATTTTCCATGTGACCCTCCTACTACCTGTTATGTATAGTTACCCGATGTAGTAGGAATATTGGTCTGTGAGGGGAAAGTGAGCGTCTGGACCATATTTCCGCCACAAATGGTCAGCGTGATTTGGGTGGCTTGTTTTACCGTATGCCGGAGGACCATTTTTCAGCGATCGACCAAGTTAGCAAAGCTAGGTAACAGAAAACCGAGTTTTCAAACAAAGGAGTCCGTAAGCATGAGAACAAGCAACTACGACTGACAGGTTTTGGCCGGACACTCGTGAGATCCGGACGGCTTCCAAGTCATGCAAACCGGAGGTTGATGCTTGGCATGGAGAAGGCCAAGACAACGCAAAGGCAAACCGAGCTAAGTAAACAAGAAACCGCACAACATCGCAAGACAAGGGGAGACAAACATATGTTTATCATAACAATGGGATAGAATAAGGTTTCAGTCACACCAAGGAACAACAAGTGTACAACTAAAGATTTTACAAAGTTACAGATCTCCACTTTTAAAAACAATTGGGTGAATGAGAAGATAAAGGAAACCATGATAAATCAAACATATTGTTTTCCCTACATTTGGGTCATACATGTACCATTGCCATATGTGAATCGATAAACACAATGATTTTGATTCAAATAAACAAAACTTTTAATAAATTCACTTCAATTAACACTGACACAATCATAACTGTGCATTGTCAAAAGATGTTTATAGTGGTATCTAGACATCTAAACCTAGTCTAGGCATGAATAAAAGTATAGATGTGGACATAAATATTCAAAAGGTTTTATATAATTGCTTGTGCATTATTAGGTAACGGATTATTTGTAAAATTATATTGAGATATATAAATATTTATATACATAAAAAATCATACCAATGTTCATTTAGGTGTAGAAAGAAGATATACATATAGATATAGATATGGAAATTGCAATAACAATTAGAAACGCTATGTTTACACATATAAACATGTGTAGAAATATTTATATGTATTTAGAAACACTTTTATATATATACATCAATCTATTTATAAATTGTTAGATTTATTACACATACATATGAATTTGGATATAGGTAGAGATTAAATTAAAATGCTATAAATAGATATATATTTGAATATAATATAGATATAGATGTAAAACCTTTTGACATATGAAAATAAATTCTGAACTAGATATATAAAACGTTATACATAAATATTTTATTGGAAATAAATCATGCATAAGATTAGATGTATGAGAAAAAATATAAGGATTACAATATTGACATAAACATAGATACAATCATAGATAAAGATTGTGATGGAGTTATCAATACATATACTTGAATACATAAACATTGGTATATGTTTAGGTATATATGGGTATAAATATAAATGAATGTATGAATTTGAATATGAATATATATTTAACGATATAGATATGCATAAAGAGATAAATGTATATATCTCTTTATACATACAAACATAGATAGGTTTACAAATACAGATACAGGTGTATATATTCATATTCATAAACAAATGGGTATAAATAAACAGAAATGAATGGAAATATACATAAAACTAGATAAATATATAGATGGAGATATAGATATACATATGAATATAAAGTAATATATGTATGAAAATGTACATAGATATATAGATATAGACAAAGATGGAAGAATAGAAATAGACGCCGATTACGATATGAAAACAGATATAGACATAGATATAGATATATATTTAGATTAATATTTAGATATAGACATAGATATAGATAGACATACATATAGATTTAAATATACACATAGGCGAGGTTTGATATCTCCATATGTACATACATATAATTAAACATATGAGATATAGATAAAACATTTAACATGGATATATATTTGGATATAGATATAGATATAGATTTGGATACACACATGCATATAGATTGAAATATATATGTAGATATAGATATATATGAACATAGGTATAGATATAGATACAGTTATAGATATAGATAAAGATATGGATGTAGGTATAGATATAGATATACATATAAATATAGATGTAGATATGAATACATAAAGATATAGATATAGATATAGATATAGGTATAGATATAGATATAGATATAGATATAGATATAGATATAGATATAGATATAGATATAGATATAGATATAGATATAGATAAAGATATAGATATAGATATAGATATAGATATAGAGATAGATATAGATATAGAGATAGATATAGATATAGAGATAGATATAGATATAGAGATAGATATAGATATAGAGATAGATATAGATATAGAGATAGATATAGATATAGAGATAGATATAGATATAGAGATAGATATAGATATAGAGATAGATATAGATATAGAGATAGATATAGATATAGAGATAGATATAGATATAGAGATAGATATAGATATAGAGATAGATATAGATATAGAGATAGATATAGATATAGAGATAGATATAGATATAGAGATAGATATAGATATAGAGATAGATATAGATATAGAGATAGATATAGATATAGAGATAGATATAGATATAGAGATAGATATAGATATAGAGATAGATATAGATATAGAGATAGATATAGATATAGAGATAGATATAGATATAGAGATAGATATAGATATAGAGATAGATATAGATATAGAGATAGATATAGATATAGAGATAGATATAGATATAGAGATAGATATAGATATAGAGATAGATATAGATATAGAGATAGATATAGATATAGAGATAGATATAGATATAGAGATAGATATAGATATAGAGATAGATATAGATATAGAGATAGATATAGATATAGAGATAGATATAGATATAGAGATAGATATAGATATAGAGATAGATATAGATATAGAGATAGATATAGATATAGAGATAGATATAGATATAGAGATAGATATAGATATAGAGATAGATATAGATATAGAGATAGATATAGATATAGAGATAGATATAGATATAGAGATAGATATAGATATAGAGATAGATATAGATATAGAGATAGATATAGATATAGAGATAGATATAGATATAGAGATAGATATAGATATAGAGATAGATATAGATATAGAGATAGATATAGATATAGAGATAGATATAGATATAGAGATAGATATAGATATAGAGATAGATATAGATATAGAGATAGATATAGATATAGAGATAGATATAGATATAGAGATAGATATAGATATAGAGATAGATATAGATATAGAGATAGATATAGATATAGAGATAGATATAGATATAGAGATAGATATAGATATAGAGATAGATATAGATATAGAGATAGATATAGATATAGAGATAGATATAGATATAGAGATAGATATAGATATAGAGATAGATATAGATATAGAGATAGATATAGATATAGAGATAGATATAGATATAGAGATAGATATAGATATAGAGATAGATATAGATATAGAGATAGATATAGATATAGAGATAGATATAGATATAGAGATAGATATAGATATAGAGATAGATATAGATATAGAGATAGATATAGATATAGAGATAGATATAGATATAGAGATAGATATAGATATAGAGATAGATATAGATATAGAGATAGATATAGATATAGAGATAGATATAGATATAGAGATAGATATAGATATAGAGATAGATATAGATATAGAGATAGATATAGATATAGAGATAGATATAGATATAGAGATAGATATAGATATAGAGATAGATATAGATATAGAGATAGATATAGATATAGAGATAGATATAGATATAGAGATAGATATAGATATAGAGATAGATATAGATATAGAGATAGATATAGATATAGAGATAGATATAGATATAGAGATAGATATAGATATAGAGATAGATATAGATATAGAGATAGATATAGATATAGAGATAGATATAGATATAGAGATAGATATAGATATAGAGATAGATATAGATATAGAGATAGATATAGATATAGAGATAGATATAGATATAGAGATAGATATAGATATAGAGATAGATATAGATATAGAGATAGATATAGATATAGAGATAGATATAGATATAGAGATAGATATAGATATAGAGATAGATATAGATATAGAGATAGATATAGATATAGAGATAGATATAGATATAGAGATAGATATAGATATAGAGATAGATATAGATATAGAGATAGATATAGATATAGAGATAGATATAGATATAGAGATAGATATAGATATAGAGATAGATATAGATATAGAGATAGATATAGATATAGAGATAGATATAGATATAGAGA